>PVIC010019826.1:7939-30227 GCA_004025085.1 Thryonomys swinderianus | reverse complement strand
TTTTTTTTTTTTTTTTTTTTTTTTTTTTTTGCTTTTTTGGAGACAGGGTCTCGCTTTGTAGTTCAGGCTGGCCCTGAGCTCACTATGGTGCCCAGGCAAGCCACCGCGAACTCAGCAATCCTCCTGTCTCTGCCTCCCGAGTGCAGGGATTACAGGCGTGAGCCACCACGCCCAGCATTATATGTGGTAACCGGGGATCGAACTCAGGTCCTTGTGCTTGCAAGGCAGGCGCCGGAACCACTGAGCTAACCCTCCGGCTCCACTTAGAATATTTTTAAGATTGATCCACACTGGAAAATATACACTTACTGTATTACTTCCAGCAGCCGCATGGCTCTAGAGCCCCGACCTCATTTCACCTATCCGGTGGATGGGCACTGAAGTTATGCAGACTGTGTGCCACTGCTCGGGTTGCTGTCCCAAGCACCTTCACCTGTGCTGCTCCTGGACTTGTGGAAGAGTCGCTTGGGGGTATACATGTCCAGGAGTGGAACTGCTGGCTCACTGTAAAGCACATTCTACATTTCCCGAAGTGTTTCCAGATAAGGCACCAAATGACAGCACCAGAACTTAACTCCCAAGAGCAAAGCAGGAGGCTGTGTTTATGGCTCCTCCCACCCTACACAGCACTTACTTTTATCCAGGGTTCACACTTTTGAACGCAAAGAAATGTCTTGTTTTAATATACATTTATCAGATTTTAAGTGAGGTTGAATATCTCTTCATCTACTTGTTAATCTCTCAAGGTTCACTGCTATAAATGTGCTTTTTCATACCTTTGGCTAGTTTTCCATTGAATTTCCTGTTTTGGGTTTTTCTTTGGGTGTTTTGTTTTTATTATTGGATCTGCAGGAATTCCTAGTATATTGTACATATTAGTCTTTTGTTAGTTTTAGCCTTTGAAAATACCTTCTAATCTACCAACTTTATCTTATCTTGTGTATAATGTTTTTTGTTGAACTGAAAACTTCAATTTTGATGTTATCAAGTTCATCACTATTTTGGTTTTATGGTTATGCTTTTAGAGTCTTATTAAGTCCTTTTCGATCTTAAGATTATAAAGCATTTCTATTTATAAATTTCTATTTACTTTATAGTTTTACTTTCCTCCTCCTTATTTTTTTTCAGTGTTGGGCATCAAACCCTGTGCTGCCCCCGAGCCACATTTCTTTTTTTTTTTTTTGAGACAGGGTCTCGCTTTGTAGTTCAGGCTGGCCCTCAGCTCACTATGTAGCCCAGGCAAGCCTGGAACTCAGCAATCCTCCTGCCTCTGCCTCCCGAGTGCGGGATTACAGGCGTGAGCCACCATGCCCGGCACTGTGGTATGTGATATTGATTGCTGGTGGGCATGAGTCTCCACGCCCAGCATTGTATGTGGTTACCGGGGATCCAATTCAGGACCTTGCGCTTGTGAGGCAGGCGCTGGAACCACTGAGCTAACCCTCCGGTCCCCGAGCCACATTTCTAACCAATAGTTGTGCACATTTATCTAGAGCTTACTTATTTTTGTGTGGGTATTTTTTATTTTTGAAACAGGGTCTCACTTTGTAGTTCAGGCTGGCCCTGAGCTCACTATGTAGCCCAGGCAAGTTTGAACTCAGCAATCCTCCTGCCTCTGCCTACTGAGTGTTGGGACTACAGGTGTGAGCCACCACGCCCAGCACTGTGGTATGTGGTACTGATTGCTGGTGGGAGTCAGTCACCACTCCCGGTATTGTGGTATGTGGTTACCAGGGATCGAACCAGGGACCTTGTGCTTGCTAAGCAGGTGCCGGAATCACTGAGCTAAATCTCCAGCCCCGTGTGGGTATTTTTTGAGACAGAATCTCACTATGTAGTTCAAGCTGAATTTGCACGAAGCAGGAAGCCGAGGCTAGCCTTGAGCTTGTGATTCTCCTGTTTTAGCCTCCCTTGTGTGGGAAATACACCACACCCTGTCTTTAGAATATTCTTCTGTGTGTGTGGTATGAAATATAGGTATGACTTTATATTTTTCCATGGTGAATCAATTTCTCTAATATTATCTGTAAGATTAAACCTTATGTTAGAGTGCATTGTTCCCAGTCTTTCCAGGGGTTCTAGCTATAGAATTACCCTCACGTTCTTTGCTATGCGATTTTTGTGGTGCCTCCTACCATTGATGATTGATTTGAAGATATAAATTGTTTGGCCAAGAGAATGTGAGTATGATGGGAGCGGAAACATTAAATGTTTTGAGTAGTTCAGTTTCACCTCTTGGGATCCTGTTATTGCCAGAATCAGACATGAGGTGAAAACTTAAAACCTGATTGGCACCCTAGAGCCAAGCTCAGCTAAATTCTGCTTAGCTTAGCCAAGTATTGATAAGCCTAGCTATGATCAGTGGAATCTCAGGTCAGACATAGGCCATTGAAGAAAAAAAATTGGCCTTAATAACCACTGATATATAGTTTGCCTTATGTTATTATTATAATTGCAGCAAGCAATGGCTATCTCAGTATGCTTTCCTCATGGAAAAGCATTGTGGCATCACCATTATCACATATCAAGTTATGACAGGCATATGGGTTGCTTCTGAGTTCTTTTTAAAGTAAATTTCCTTCTGTTTCTAATTCTGTGAAAATTTTTATCATTAAAAAGATATACTTTCTCAAGTGCTTTGTCTCTCTTAGTTTCTTTCTTCCCCCTTTAGTCTAATTGAAGTAATTTATAATGGAAGGTTTTCTGATGTCAAAATATTCTTGAATTTCTAGAATAAACTTTACTTAATTTATGTTTTGATGAGAGATGTGTTAATCAGCTTTTTGTCACTATGACCAAATACTTGAGATAATCAACTTCTAAGAAGGAAATGTATGTTTTGGCTCATGGTTTCAGAAGTTCCAGTCCATGGCCAGTTCACCCACTGCTACCCAGCTTGCACAGAGGCAGTAATCATGGTGGGAGTGTATGGTAGAGCAAACCCATTCAGGCCATAGCCTCTGGAAAGCAAAAGAGAGGACGAGGAGGGGCCAGGGTGCCTATAGCCCTCTTGAGGACACTCCCCCTGGTTAACCTAACATCTCTCCACTAGGCCCCACCTTCTAAAGGTTCCACTTCTTCTCAATAGTGCCACAGGCTGAGCACAAAACATGTAATACCCAGGCCTTTGGGGTCATTCAGGATCCAAACTATAGTAGGTGAGTAGAGAGATATGTATTCTAAAGTGAGGAAAAGAGGGTTAAGATTTCTACTAGCTCAGCAGAGTAAGCAGGATAGATTTAGTTTACTAATATTTTATTTATAATTTTTGCAACTATGTTATAAATAAAATAGATTTATTCTTTTCTTCAACTGTTTAAGATTCACTTCAGAATTAATTCTGCTCTGTGTGTATGTGTGCGCGTACTTCCTCTCTGCTTCTTCTTTCGCACAATGACTTTTTTCTTAATTTGTTTTGTAATTTGAATTGTGAATTTATGTTTGCCTGGGATGTAAATGTAGGAATTCTGTGAGATCTGAGATGAATCCTTTATCCAAGAGAAAGAATTTGCTTTGTTTCCTGGTGCATGTGGGTGGTGTATATATTCAGACCTGTTTATGAGGAGCTTAAAATCTAATTGAATTATAACCTTATAAATATCTGACAGTAAAAAGGAAATCTTTTGCATTTTGGTTGTATTCTTTACTTTAAATTTTTAAAAAATGATACATGTAATTTAGTAATCATACCATGTTAAAAAGTACAGATACACAACAGAAAAACTGCATAAACCAAGTTCCGCTTATTTCTGACAAATGCAAAGTCTTCCTAGACTTTTCCCAGGCTTCTTATTTAAGTGTTGCATTTGTATATTTTTGAGCATCTAGTTAGACTGTAACCTCCTTGGAACAACAAAACCTCATCAAAACAAACATCAAAAATGACTGTTGTGGACTTAGCACATCGCTAGTCTTACTCCATGGTTTGTAAGAAAAATGATAGTAACAATATAGATGTACTATTTGTATGCTGAAACTTGCATTTGGAAATATGGGTTCCACAAAAGAAAATTCTACCTCTGAACTATGAGATCATAAACTAGTAAGCTTCACTGTATATAATAAAATCAGTTACAATGATTTTTTTTAGGCTTACAAGATTTTATATAGTTTTCCATATTTTTCAGTGTTGTAGTTATATGAAATATTTACGAAAGAAAGTCTCCCAGTTCCACCTTCTGTTTTTAGGGGTAAACCTCTGAGGTGTACATAAAGAAACACAGAAAACTAAGTGAGCGGAAGAATGAGAAATAAATGGAATATAAGAGAAAAGAGGGAGGGCCCGAGGGTTAGCTCAGTGGTACCGGCGCCTGCCTCGCAAGCGCAAGGTCCTGACTTCATTCCCCGGTAACCGCATACAATGCTAGGCGTGGAGACTCACGCCCACCAGCAATCAATACCACATACCACAGTGCCAGGCAGTGGCTCACACCTGTAATCCCAGCACTTGGGAGGCAGAGGCAGGAGGATTGCTGAGTTGGAGGTTTGCCTGGGCTACATACTGAGCTCAGGGCCAGCCTGAACTACAAAGTGAGACCCTGTCTCAAAAAAAAAAAAAAAAAAAAAGAGAGAGAGAGAGAGAGAAAGGAGGTAGGTGTGGAAAAAAAAAAGATGACAAGACAATAGGTCTGTAAATAGATCCAGGGATATGGGTGGAACTTACACAACACTTTAAGGAGTACTGGAATAGGAGATCATAGCACTAGAAGGTTACATCCAGTGTCAGTACCACTGACAAAGGGATCTGTTCTTTCCCCTCTGTCACAAAATTCTGAGTATTTGGCGATCCTCTGAAAGATATTACTATTATTTAGATTCAAAATCTTCTACATTATCACTATTCACCATAATATATGTAACGATGCTCTCACAAGTTATACTCACCTAGCCATAAAATGACTTCACAGTGGAAAAAATAGGAAAAGGGTTTTTCTAAAATGTATCATTAGCGCATCTTGAAATGCTCTACAGTATCTATGTGAGCAGCAGCAAATGTTCACTGGAGGGATCTAGTTTGCTTAGCTCACCACAGTTCCCAGGAGCTCTGTCCTCTCTCCGTGGGTCACCATTTCTCAGGGGCAGGAAACTGGCTTCTTTGCCCTGTGGAACTCCAAAGGAGTTTCAGCACCTGAGGGCAACATAAACCCGAGCAGACAGGCACTATAAGAACTTTGTAATATTGCTCTTTTTCATAATTGGACACAAGACTATAGAAAACAGACATGGAGTAGTGCTAAAATCTGAAAGGGGAGAGGAGAAGCTTCGGGTGGTGATTCACATAAATAATCCTAGCTACTCAGAACCCTGAGGCAAGAGGATAGCAAGCCTAGAGCCTAACCTGGCAATTTAACAGTTTAGGAAGATCTTGCCTCAGACAAATAGAACTCAAAGAAACACATAAAAAGGGCCAGGATGTAGTTCAGTGGTAGACACTTGCCTAGCATGGGTGAGACTCCAGTTTCAATCCTCGAATTGGGGTAGGGGTGGGGGGCATAAGAGATACCATGCCATGTGTCACAACAAAGCCAAGGGGAAGGATACAAAACTAAAATGACAAAACTCAAGAGAACTCCCAGTATGTCTAGGGTACAACTTCGTCCTCAATATTTTATGAATTCCAGAACAGTGTAGGTTTCAGTTACCTGAAAAAAATTTTTTTCATTTGCCCACTTCAAGACCCAAAATAAATTCTCAGTCCCTTGAGCTGATTTGTATGTGGGAAATAGACATAGAGTGTTCTAAGGAGATGTGACTAGGAATGCAATGTCTGACTTGCTTTTCTTGGTTTCTTGAAAGGAAGCAATTGTTTTACGCCCCAAGACCTCATCTAGTAAGAAAAAAATCGGGTCTTGCCTGGGTGTTTGCTTTTTGGGAGGGGACCTCTACTGAAGTTTATTGGTGACTTCCAAGGATCAGCGAATGGAAAGAGTTAAGGTCGGTGAACTGATTACTGGACAGTAGCCAAGGTATTGAGAAACGCCACAGCTCCTGGGAATCAGCAGGCAGGAGAGCGAATAGTGGGTGCGCCCCAACACCGCTTTTGGGGTTCAAGGTGAGGAAGTGGGAGAAGGAGCCATACGGGAAGAAAGGTAAGGTACACTGTAAATGCTAAGGCCGTTTAGCTCCGCTCACTCCTTGTAGAACTCAATAAAGAAACGGTGTGTGTGCAGGAGCCGTATCAACCTGTCCCCACCCTACCCTGTCTCCCCCAGAAAAGAGGCAAGCGAGGGGGCCGATGCATCGCCAAGCCTCGCGTCTCTGGCTTCCAGGCTGCTCAGATCCCAAAGCACAGCCCCACCGGACTTCGTACGGAGCTGCCTCCAAGAGTGGGGCCAAGTTTGGCTCCGGTAGCCCCTCTGGGAAGTGGGGGTTTTACTGCGGGGGCTCCCAACAGCCCAGGCAGACGCTGAGCAGCAGCCGCCTGCAAGCGGAGCGAGGAGCCAGTCTCCGCCGCAGCTGCCGCCGCCGCCGCCGCCGCCGCCGCCGCCGCCGCCGCCGCCTCCTCCTGTCGGCAGAGGAGCGCAGCAGTCGCTATCGCTGTCACGCAGCCAGCAACTCGGCTCCCGCCCCCCGTGCGGCCCCAGCCCTCACACTGCTCTGTGCGTGACTGACCCGAGCCGGGCGGGCCCAAGGACCGCGCAGAGGAGGGAGAGGGGGAGTGGGCCTGCCCACTCGCCACAGCATCCTTTCTCTCATTGGCCGCTCGCTGGCGTCTATCACTGCCACTCGGAGACCGGATTGGCAGAAGGCGCACTTCTGGGGCGAGGAGGGGCAGAGTGACTCCGCCGGTCTCTGGCGCCTCGTCTTACCCTCCACCCCCCCCTTCAACGTCCACCCACCTCTCCCCACCCCCATTCCATTTCCCCCGCCCCGTTCACGGCAGTGTCCTTAGAAGACTCATTGGGCTAGGGACGAAACCAGCCATGGATCGAGCCGCACGGCCATTGGCCGGTGTCCACGCCCGTCGGAGCGGCGAGCCTCGTCATTGGGCAACTCGGCTCTGCTCCCCGCTCCCCAACACCTCGCCCTCCCAGTCGCCTCCTCCCCTCGCTCCTCGCTCCTCGCTCGGCCCGCGTACCCCGCCCGTCCCCGCCGCAGCTCCCCTGTCCAGCTGGGCGGGGACTGCTGTACGACTCTGTAAAGTCTGTGAGTCACTGCACAACCCATCAATCCAATTAAAGGTCTTGAGCGAGCCGAGCAGGCGGTGCTGCGGCCCGCAACCGCTCGTCCCGTCGCGGCCGCCCCTGCTCGCAGCACCCCTCTGATCCATGGCTGTCTGTCTGTACTTGTTACGGTGTAACATCCTCCTCCTCCTCCTCCACCTCCTCCTTCTCGTCCTTCTCCTCCTCCTCCTCCCTCTCCTCGGGAGCTGCTGCAACTTCCCCTCAGCCAGCCTCCTCCTCTGCCTGGGGACTGCAAAGGCATGGGATAGACCCAGAGCCACTTCTCGCCGTCTCCCCTCCAGCCCACGCTCAGTTTCGTCCCTTTAAAGTCCGGTCCTCGCTCCTCGCTCCTCGTCTTTTTAGAGACCTATTGGTCAGTCTGTTATTTCCCTCGGTTTTCTTCTCCCTTGACGGGGTCGGGGTCCTAGGGGCCGGTGGGCTTATGCTAGGGAGGGGCTCTCCGCCACCCCACCCCCTCCGCGCCTCCTCCTCCCCCTGCGGCCGTGCCTTGATTTCCCTGCTCCTCTCGGCTTCCACCCGTGGAACTCAGTCCTGCACCCAAGTGACGCACCGACACCCCCTGCCCACAGCCCAGACGAACCCTACCGGGCTGCCACCCCGACCCGCCTCGGAGCTGGACCAGGTGCTGACTTCTTCGCAGAAGGGTGAGTACCGCATCGGTTGGTTTTTTCTTTGGGGTGGGGTGGGGGTCTGAAAGAAATGTGAAAGCCGGTCCACTTTTGGGGAGGCAGGGATTAGGTTGTGGGCTGGTGGTTCCTGGTCCGGCGTGCATTTGAGGTGGTGACTCCTTCTCTCCCTTCCCTCCCTCGATCGCTCCCTCTTCCCCCCGCCCCTCGACTTATCCACCAGCCTTGTCCGTATTTCTAGGTATTGCCAGACTAACCCATCGGGGCACTATAAACGCTCTTGTGAAATAATCGGTGATGGCATGCTTTCTGCCTTTGGGGTGTCTAATGAGCGGCGGTAGCCAGCATTGTGATCTGACAGACTCTATGACCTGCAAAAAAGTGTAAAATGGCTAATGGGTACATTTCCCTCTAAATAGAAGTTAACTTTTGCTCAATAAAGGCAAAGGAAAAGGTATTTTTAATTTGAATGCATGGTGATAGAAGAACGGAAGACAGATTGTCTAGTGGCATCCCTTAGTGTGTTTATTTTACAATGTTCTGTGAGTTCTTATGAAAAAATACAAATTCACTATTAAACATTATGAAGGCTGTAAACCTGTTGGAAGAAAGCAAGGTAAGACGGAAATCCAGTTGGACAAATCCTCTACAGCTCACCTGTGTTCTGGGTAGACATCACAACGTGAAATTGTGTGTTTCTCCAGCATTGGATGCAGTGGAGACAGGGATTTAAGGAAACTATGAGTTATGTTTCTTTTAATATTCATCTTTTGTATACTTGATTACTGGTGTTTAAACAATGTTATTCTACAGAATTTTGAAAGATTTTAAAATTGCTTTCTTGGTTGTCAGTAGCTCAGAAGTACAAATACCAACCCATATGTTCTTTATGAGAATCTTATGCATCTTTAATATTTAGTTGGAGACAAAAGTAAAAATTATGAGAAATAATTACCCTGAATTGGCTTCTAGGGTTGCTGTTTAAAATTCAGTAATTTTAAATTGGTACTACTCTTTTTGAATCAAGTTCTCTACTAGCTGTCCGCAAGATTCAAATTAGGCCAAACCAAACATATTTTGAAATATTAAAGTACAAGAAAGGCCTCTTAGTAGTTCATTTTCTCCTTCTCTTTCATACTAACCAGAATAAGTTGTTACTAAATTTAAATTTAAAGAATAAACTGTTCCCTTACTGAAATCTGCCAAGTTGGTACGGAAAAGATTTCTTTTTAAGGAGCAGAAATGTTTATGATCAGTCCAAAGTAGTAAAGTTGAAAAGTGATTTAAATGTAAATGCCAACTAAAGGAAATGCTTATCGTGGACCCAGGAGCCCCCAAAGCCTTTTTGAATTGTTTAATAAATTTCATTGTGTGATTTTTTTTCAGGAGGATAAGAGTGAATCATTGAAAGGCCTATAGCACAGGGAGGCGTGCTGCCTGAATTTGAATATTGTCACCCATCCTTCGCTGGCTCTGAGACCTTGGGCGAATTTTTAAGCTGGCCTGTGCTGGTTTTCCCTGGTAAATGAGAGAGAAGAAAGGATTCATGAGAGTACAGGTCCAAGTGTCACTGCCCATCATCATGCCATGCTTAGAGAGGTTGTCTAGAAGAATGGTTAAAGGAGGGGAGGTCAAGAGTCAGATTCTGGAGTTCAAGGCCCACCATTTTCTCTTGCCATCTCTAAGACGCTGGCCAATTTAACCTAAGATTCCTCATCTGTAAAATGGGAAAATAGTAACACCTACTTGTTTAGGTTATAGTGAGGACAGAATTACTTAATATGTACAAGGACTTTGAATACAAATAGGTGCTTTTTTCCAAGTTTAGCTCTGTTAGGTTCCTTGTATAGCATGAAATATGAATTACTATTATTTTTAGAGGTGCATATATTTTTTGTGAATATAAGGAATTGTAGGCCCGGAAAGCGGCACATTCCTGTAATTCTGTCTACTGAGGAGGCTAAGGCAGGAGGGTGAGGTAGGAGGACCACAAATTTGAAGCCAACCTGGATAAATTAGTGAGACCTGGTCTCAGAATAAAATAAAAAAATCACTGGGGTTGTAGAGCAGTTGTACAGCACTTGCCTAGCGTGTGTGGAGCCCAGGATTCAAACAATCCTCAGTATAATACACACGCAAAAGGAGAAAAATCATTACTATTAACAAAATAATGAGAATCTTTATCAATATGCCCAATGTTTGAATGAAAGTTTAGATGAGTCTTAACAAATTCAGTTATTGGATGAATTGAGTTGACCAGTCTTTCACTTACACTTGCATAAGAGAATTTACATGTCCCCATTATAATGTGTATCATACATTTGGTGTTTTCCATGGCTTTCTCCACTACTAATCAGAAAGCTTTTTCAGTATAACGAGTCTTTCAATTATGAGTTAATCTCCAATGCCTAGCGAAGTGTCTGGCACATAAAGAACCTTAATGAATACTTGTATAAGTAATGATACAGTGTTATTCTTGACTTATATATGAGTAGTTGCATGAATATTATAAATGATACTATGAGCTGGGTACACATGTGGTGCATGTGCCTGTAATGCCAAATACTTGGGAGGCTGAGTCAGGAGAATTACAAATTTGAGGCCACCCTAAGCAGTTCAGCCAGAACTTGTCATGAAATAAAACATAAAAAGGGGCTGGGGATGTCGATTAGGCCACCCTGGGTTTCTTAGTTAAAAAAAAAAAAAAGAAGGAAAGCAGTGATACTGTAAAGAACACTATTATTTGCATTATTGAATTTTCACTTTCTTACTTTTTTCTTTTTTTTTTTGAGACAGGGTCTCGCTTTGTAGTTCAGGCTGGGCCTCAACTCACTATGTAGCCCAGGCAAACCTCCATCTCAGCAGTCCTCCTGCCTCTGCCTCCTGAATGCTGGGATTATGGGTGTGAGCCACCACGCCCAGCATTGTGGTGTGTGGTACTGATTGCTGGTGGGCGTGAGTCACCATACCTGGTATTGTATGTGGTTACCGGGGATGGAACCAGGGACCTTGCACTTGATAGGCAGGCGCCAGAACCACTGAGCTAAATCTTCAGCCCCCACTTTCTTCATTATTATCTATGGAACTAGGTAATAAATGATTTAATAATGATTACCTATTAAGCAATTTTTCATTTTGAAGAGTAAATGAAAATAGCCTAAAAAAACCCATCTAATGTCTTTCTTTGTTACCTGATATGTTATTTGTACTCATAAGACTTTTAACTCCTTGATTTTGTCATTAATTTGGGTGTTATTGTTCATATAATTCAATATTTTGATTGTCTCAAATAATGATTTTCTATTCTCTGCTTCACAATCAAAAATAGAAAATAATTTATCAATCTAACATTGTAAAATAAAATGGCATTATTTTCTTAAAATCTATATCTTCTCGGGCCGGAGGGTTAGCTCAGTGGTTGTGGCGCCTGCTTCGCGGGCTCAAGGTCCTGAGTTCGATCCCCGGAAACCACATACAATGCTGGGCGTGGAGACTCACGCCCACCAGCAATCAACACCGCGTACCACAATGCCGGGCGTGGTGGCTCACGCCTGTAATCCCAGCACTCTGGGAGGCAGAGACAAGAGGATTGCTGAGTTCGCAGTGGCTTGCCTGGGCACCATAGTGAGCTCAGGGCCAGCCTGAACTACAAAGCGAGACCCTGTCTCCAAAAAGCAAAAAAAAAAAAAAATCTATATCTTCTCTTTCCACTTAAGAATGAAACTTTTGAAGTCTTAATAAATAATTAGCTATTTAAACAGCTACAGTAAATAGAATGACGGTAATAATAAAGGAGGTTTATGCAATCAATCAGTAAAATGCATAGCTTCACGTACATACTAGGCATTACACAACTGGGGAATATATTTTTTCAAATTAGGAAAACTGATGGGGCCTACCACCTATTTCTTGTATAGAATCTATTTTACTTGTCAGTAGAGCCTAGCTTAATTACTATATTCTCTGAAGTTATAAAATGCAAGAATTATCTTTAATGAAAGAAGCACTCTCAATTACAAAATCGAAATTCTTATCTACTTAGAAGAGTTACAGTGTTATATAACATTATTCAAACTTTTCAAATACATAAACTATTATTATGATGTACCTAATCATGGGTACCTAATTCCTTATTTAACCAAGTCATGTTATCCAGTTAGGTTAAACACACTGCATTTTCCTTGGCTAAACAATTGCTTTTTAGAAAAGTGCCCTTTTTGTTCATATACTAGTTAATGTATGCAAAAGTTAAAAATAATGTGTATGCACTTAGAATCAATGCTTGTGTCTGGTATGTAAAATGGGAGATCTGTTTTTCACTGCACACATTTTAGCATGACATAGTTTCCATAGCTTACATTTTTTCTCTTTAATTTAACTTGTGTGTGTGTAAAAACATTTATGTATTTATTAGTATTTTACAGTCATATACGATGTTAACAGCTTTCTTCCTCCTGAGACTGCATCTCTCTGTTTTGCCCTGGTGGCCTCGGAATTTCTGGGCTTCAGCAGTCTTCCTGCCTCAGCCTCCTACATAGCTGAAACTGCAGGTGCATGCCATCGTGCCTAGCTAATGTTCCCAATTTTTAAAAATGCAATATTCATTGTGAAGAATTATTTGGAAAGGAGAGTAGAAATAATCTTTGGGCTTTTGGCACCTATGTTTATCTTCTAACATTTAGGAAAATGGATAGCTAGATACTCCATCAGTGATCAGAAGGAGAGAAAAATAGTATGTACATTATCTGATGACATACACGATTAAGATCTGTAAAGTTTCACTGCTGACGGGTACCTAACCTGAGCATTGCAATTCATCTCCAACACTCTCTCTTTTTGAAAATCTAGACAGTGGGAAGGGGGAAGCCAGTTATCTTGCCCTCACAGAGGAAGTTACAGTGATAAGCCATAATTGCTTTAAAAAAGCATTTAAGAAGGACAAAATTAGAGTAAATACAAAGTAAACATTAGCATTTAGTGTGGCATATTTGTTCATCATTATGTAGAAATTGTGACCTTTGGGGGGCTACTTAAAGGGCATTTTTACTTTTGATTTTAGTTTTTAAGAGACTTGTTATTGATATATTCATAAAAAATGTCTAAGTTGCTTTTTAAAGAAACAGAACTTTGGTTTAGTTGAATGGGGTTCTAAATGTTAACACTGAGTTTGGGGGTACATCCTGAGTTACAGCAGATGCTGATATTTTAAGAACAAACTTTGAGTATCTATGAGATAAAACATTTTAAGTTGAAGTTTGAAAAACTTGTATTTCAGGAAAAAAATGTTCAGACTTAGTAAATTCCATTAGAAGTATATTCAAACAAATATTAATCGTATTATTTGCTTTTAAATTTTGAAAAGATTGCTCGACTATAGGACTTCTCTTATTTTGTATCTTAAATATAATGAAATATATACATTTTAGAATAAAGTGGGTTGGAGGATTTAATTTAGTCCAGTTAAATTTTTATTTAGGATGGCAAATGAAGGTATGTGCCAAAAGGCTGCATTTTAAGGGGCTGGAGGGTTAGCTCAGTGGTTCTGGCGCTTGCCTCGCAAGCGTAAGGTCCTGAGTTTGATCCCGGTAACCACATACAATGCTGGGCGTGGTGATTCACGCCTGAACTACAAAGCGAGACCCTGTCTCAAAAAAAAAAAAAAGGCTGCATTTTAAAAAATCAGTTTTTTTCTTTTGTTCCTAAAAATAAACTAGAAGTCTTTAAAATTTAGAAGTAAGGGGCTGGAGATTTAGCTCAGTGGTTCTGGCGCCTGCCTCGCAAGCGCAAGGTCCTGAGTTCAGTCCCCGGTAACCACATACGATGCTGGGTGTGGTGACTCACGCCCACCAGCAATCAGTACCCCATAACACAGTGCCGGGTATGGTGGCTCACGCCTGTAATCCCAGCACTTGGGAGGCAGAGACAGGAGGATTGCCGAGTTCAAGATTTGCCTGGGCTACATAGTGAGCTGAGGGCCAACCTGAACTACAAAGTGAGACTCTGTCTAAAAAAAAAAAAAAAAAAAAATTTAGAAGTAAGAGGCTTGGAGGTAACACATTATGTAAAACCTTCTGAATTTACTTGTCTGATTTAGCTTTACTCCTCAAGCCCTAGGTCAAGTACACCAGTATGTTATCAGATAATACATACATTATATTTCTCTTCTTTTGATCACTGATGGAGTATATAGCTATCCATTGAACTTACTTCTCTGCTCTGACTCAGCTTTAGTTCTCTGATTATTAGAATTATCACATCATGATGTTACTTTTTTAAAAAGTGGAAATGAAATTCCAGTGTGCTCAGTAAAAGCTCTGTAAAACATGCAAAGACATTATTCTAATGAATGGTGATGCTCAAATATGAAATTTGTAAGCAGAAAGCAACTTGTGTGTGTGAGTGTGTATGTGTGTGTGTGTGCTAAGGATTGAACTCAGGATTTGGTACATGCTAAGCACACACTTTTTTTTTTTTTTTAAACTCAGAAGCATTTATTTGTCACCTTAACATAACATCTCTGTTATTTTATCAAAAGTTTGGTGTTATTTTAAAAACTACTTGATTTTTGTCAATGGAATATAAACACTATTTCTCTTAGAACACTTTTCTTTTTCACCACTGAACTACAACCCCAATCTACAGAAAGCAGTTTGTAAAAAATATTGCCCTTATTGTTCAGTAGTCAACAATGGCTGAAACAGAACAATTTGATTTCATCTTTATTTTAAAATTTAAAAGCGCAATGATATTTATAATGTTTTATGTGATGATATGTGCAGTATAACTATCAAATTGGTTATTTACTTTTAACATATAAAAAATAAAATGACCCAGATACAATAAATTGCATCTTTAAATTGTATCTGTTTCATAACTTCTTCCCTTTGTTCTAGCATTGTTTCACCATTTTCCTAGTATTTCCATACAAACTTGTCTTTTATTTTGGTGTAACGTTAGTTTTGCTCTATCTTACCAAGAATCACGAAGATCCTGGTAGTACTTTTCCCTTAGCCCTCTCTGCATTTACCTCTGTGTAAAGTATGGAACAAGGCTTTCATTTATTTCAGTCTGCTTTGTAAGACTGAGGGTGTTTTGGTTACTTTTCTCTTTGCTGAGACAAAATACCCAACTCCCAAAATTAAAAGAGGAAAGATTTATTGTGGCTCACAATTCATAGAGGTTTCAGTTCATAGTTGGCTGGCACCAAATCAGGGTGGCATGACAGAAGAGAAACAGTTCATGGCAAAGCAGGGCAGGCAGAAAGCACCAAGTAACAATCAACATGTGGCAGCACTAGCCCTTTTTCTGGTCCTTGTAATTTATCCAAGGTACATGCCCTTAGGGCAGGTAGAATTTACAACGAGGATAAGATACTCTTGATCCCACCTAGAATAATTATAAACCAATCAGCAGACTAATTTAGTAATCATACACCCTTGATCTTAGCATCACATTCTTAATTCCAGCATCACACACTAGATCCAGCCATCTCTGAAAAGCCCTATCTGTGACCACATGAGGCTTTGGGGGAAACATCTAGACATAAACCATAACAGATGGAAAGGTGTTCTATAAATAGATGTTTTGTTTATGTGATCTTAAAAGAGGAGCTCTCTTTAAGGGGCCACTTCATAAAACCCATGACAAAATTTTAGCTTATGTGAGATAGTAACAAGGGGAAATCGGAACACGTTTATTATTTACTGATTTTCTGTCAGTGTGTTTTATGGAGACCTATAGACGTGTTCTGTCCTCATTACCTTGAAATGTCTTAGAGATTCAGGCTTGTTTCACTCCACACCAGGTGCCCTGGTAAGCTTTGGAGATGGTTTCTGTGATGACTACTGCTGCCTGACCACGTGGGAGTGACTACTTGAAAGCATCACATCCATAGGGATGAGCAGCTTTTTTTTTTTTTCTCGCTTTGTAGTTCAGGCTGGCCCTGAGCTCACTATGTAGCCCAGGCAAGCCTCGAACTCAGCAATCCTCCTGTCTCTGCCTCCCGAGTGCTGGGATTACAGGCGTGAGCCACCACACCCGGCACTGTGGTATGTGGTATTGATTGCTGGTGGGCGTGAGTCACCACGCCCAGCATTGTATGTGGTTACCGGGGATTGAACTCAGGATCTTGCGTTTGCGAGGCAGGTGCTGGAACCACTGAGCTAACCCTCCAGCCCAAGCTCTTTTTTTTAACTCCTGAAAGCCTGACTGAACCTCAGATATGTTTGTTGCGATATTTTCCATGGCTCACTATTATTGCATGATTAATCATCCCTGGTGGAGTAACTATGACTTTCACTCAAATAAAATATATCCCTTTGGGTTATATTGTTTTAATTTTCAGGATTCCTTTACTCAGAAAATCAGAGTGTGAAATGAAAAATGTTTCTGTTTTTCTGTGGTGCTGGGGATGGAACCCAGGGCCTCCCACATGCTTGCTAGGCAAAGACTCTACCACTGATCTATAATTACATTCCTAAGTATGTATTTTTAAACAAAAAATATTTGCATATAAATCTTATGAGTAAAACATTATCATAGGGCCCAACACTCACTGACCTGGAGAGAATGTTAAATATATTTCTCAAAACTACTTGACATTAGGGGTTGGGGATGTAGCTCAGTGTCACTGTACCTGCCTCGTAAGCACAAGGTCCCCAGTTCAATCCCTGGGACCAAGAAAACAAAACAAAACAAAACTTGACATTACTCAGACATCAGAAATAGAAAACATTTAAATTCTGTTAAATAAAGCAAGCCCTGCTTTTGATTTAAAAAGCAGTCCATTGTTACTTTTATTTAAATAATTCAAATATAGTATTAGATACTTCCTTTTCAAATTTATGAACTTAGAGATCCTCCAGAAATTATAGTACTTTCTATGACTCAGGGGAAAAGCCTTTTTGCATGCCTGTGTCTGGTTTGGCTTCCATTCATTTAAGAACAGTTTGTTCAACAGATGTTTATTGAGCACTTACGTCTAGTGCCCACTAGTCTTGGTAGGCACGTATATTGTGGAAATTAGAAGAGAAATGAATATTCCTGCCTCAAGAAAATTATATTCTTAGAGCTTGTTTTCTACTGTTTGGAATAGTCGTAATTAAGTATTGACCAGAAAAAAATAAGTATTCTTTATGTAGATTTTGTCTTTTGACTTCATATAAAAGGAATACTAAATCCTAAAATAAAATTCCATGGGAGTGAACAATTTTTATTTAAATTTGTGTTGAACTATTAAAACAATAATGTCAGTAGCTTTGATCACAAATCAGGAATTTTTCGTGTTTGTGAACTCTGGAAGATGTGGACAGGGTCTGAAAATTTTGCTAGTTTTCCTTCACACCTTTTAAGTTGTTTTCTCTTTTTTTGTTTTCTTTGTAACAGAGCCTGAAAAAATAAATGGTAGCATGGAAATATGCACAATGGAAAATGTAATCATCTTGGCTATATTCACAACTAACAAGAAAAATTTGCTATGTCCAGTGTACATTAAGAACTAATTTCTTATTCCAATGATTATATTTTTGTTTTTCACATCATTTCATTCCCACGTTGAATATTGAGGTTGTTATGCAAAGGTTTTATGGAGTGTAAATAGCATTAATACAATATGGTATATTATGTGATGATTTTTAAAAATTATTTTACAGTTATTAATACATATTTGATACATGTTCCAAGTACTTAGGAATAGCAGAGAATAGTAATAAAACATGGTATCTACCCATAATGGTGATCATAGTTCAATTAGAAACAAAAGATCCTATGTGGAAATTAAATTCTCCTATTGTGCAGTATGTGATTTAGTGTAACAGAAAGCCAGTATAGGGCATTACAGTAAGCCAGGTCCTAGATTTGGTGGGCCTGCCTTCTAGATGTTCTAGATGACCCCCCCCACCCCAGTCCAGCCTTCCTTTTAATTCTGAGTGAAGCTGGTCATCAGGCCTTCTTTGTGATGAGACCCCTAAGGGCAGAGTGATTTCTGCTGTAGCCTCTGCAGTGGCTCAGCAGGTAGGGGAGAAAAGCATGAAGCAGACATTCTGGCCATTTATTACATTCACTATCTCCTTGTGAAGCAGAAACTGCACCTAAGAATAGACTGTATGGACACGGCATGGATATTCAGGTTGCTGAGGGCAAAAAAATTATAGCATAGTTTTGGATGCCTAATAAATCAATAGGGCATCATGGACAAGAGGAGTTCCTTGGAAAATGGAAGAAACACCGGTTGGGGAGGGAAGAACTATGGTGTTAGAGGCCCTTGACAATTGCTGGAGATACCTTCTTTCTCAGTTTTATCAGGAGCCTGTAATATGGGTACACTCTGGATGTAATATGGCAAATTCAGGATGTCTGTATATATTGCTGTAATATGTAAGAGTAATCTTTCTAAATTGTTTTGCTTTGAAATTAGCAGAAATTCCTGCTGTGTGTGTTTAAATTTTCAAACATAATGCTATATGACTATAGCATTTATTTCACTTTTGTAGATATTTGTAAATGTTGATTCTTTTTTTTAAAGAGTACATATGTTTATATTTGGATCTATACCTAAGATGTAATAATCTAATGCATACTTTTTATTAGATTTAAATTCTGAGTGTAGGGGGGTAGAGAATCCAAAGCTTCAACATCTATCTGTTAATGTAGATATTTGGATACTTTCTGGAGGCTTTTTTAAAAAATACATAACAAGGGCCGGAGGGTTAGCTCAGTGGTTCTGGCACCTGCCTCGCAAGCGCAAGGTTGAGTTCGATCCCCGGTAACCACATATAATGCTGGGCGTGGAGACACGCCCACCAACAATCAACACCGCATACCACAATGCCAGAATGGTGGCTCACGCCTATAATCCCAGCACTCAGGAGGCAGAGACAGGAGGATTGCTGAGTTCGCGGCGGCTTGCCTGGGCACCATAGTGAGCTCAGGGCCAGCCTGAACTACAAAGCGAGACCCTGTCTCAAAAGCAAAAAAAAAAAAAAAAAAAAAAAAAAAATTTCTATGAAAAGCTTCTTTTCCTGAAAAGTATCTTGGCCAGAACTCAATGCATTGATGCAAAAGCTCATGTAGGCGGAAAGCCAGGTGTGGTGCACAAGTGTAATCCCAGCACTCAAAAGACTGAGCAAGAGGATCATGAACTCAAGGCCAGCCAGCACAACAGAGTGAGACCCTATCTCAAAAGAAACAGAAACAGGGGCCGGAGGGTTAGCTCAGTGGTTCCGGCGCCTGCCTCGCAAGCGCAAGGACCTGAGTTTGATCCCCGGTTACCACATATAATGCCGGGCGTGGTGGCTTACGCCTGTAATCCCCGCACTCGGGAGGCAGAGACAGGAGGATTGCTGAGTTCGCGGCGGCTTGCCTGGGCACCATAGTGAGCTCAGGGCCAGCCTGAACTACAAAGCGAGACCCTGTCTCCAAAAAAAGCAAAAAAAAAAAAAAAAAAAGAAACAGAAACAAAACAGAAAGGCACACAGGGTGGCTAGATGAATAATCTCAATTGCCGTGAGGGTGCTGAGGATGTATACGTATGTCAAAACTTACCATGTTGTCTGCATTCACTGTATATCAGTATAACTTTTATAAAATCCACTCAAGTTGCAATGTGTATTTTCAGGATAAAATCTCCATTATAAGAATTTTTAAAGCTAATCATTTCTTTTCATTTGTCTAATTTATTTTATCTTTATTCATCTGTATCATGTATACATGTATATATCTCTATGAATACATGTATATATGTATATATCTCTATATACATGTACATATCTCTATGAATAAAGATATTCATACATTTCAATAAGAAAGACAAGTAGAACTGGAGTCTCTATTCTGGGTGAAATTTAGATATTGGACTGTATAAAGCTTTTGTTCCTGTGTAACATCAGCTGAAATATCTTTAAGTAATTTCCACAGATTTGAATTTAGAGAATTAGAGTTGTCTTCAAAGGAATATTTTCCTCATAGCTTAATAGATTATAAATTGTCTTTGACATGGAGTAAAGAATTTGATTTTTTAGTAAGTCATTTTCTTTTAGATGAGATTAAATAGCTTAATGATTCCCCGTAAATATTTTTCCTTTTCTTTAGAGTCTTTATAAATTAACTTTTGAGATAAGGGGGCCACAGATACTAAGATAGATTTGTTAAGGAAATGCCCCTGTGGTCTTTGAGCATAGTACAGAAGTTTAATACAAATTTAAGTGATGATTTAATATTAATTAAATAGTCATTATGTTATCTAGTATATGCTTTAGGTAAATTTCTTTTTTGCTGGGATTAATGCCTGGGTTGTTTTTTATTTTATTTTATTTTTTTGAGACAGGGTCTCATTTTGCAGTTCAGGCTGGCCCTGAGCTCACTATGTAGCCCAGGTAAACCTCGAATTCAGCCGTCCTCTCTCTGCCTCCCGAGTGTTGGGATTACAGGTGTGAGCCAGCATACCCAGCATTGTGATACTGATTGCTGGTGGGCGTGAGTCACCACACCCAGCATTGTTGTATGTGATTACCGGGATCAAACTCAGGACCTTGCACTTGGGAGGCAGGTGCTGGAACCACTGAGCTAAATCTCCAGCCCAAGTTAAGTTTATTTTTTTATTTTTATTTTTGGTGGTATGGGGAATTGAATTCGGGCCCTTATGCTTGCAAGGTAGGCATGGTGCCATCGAGCTAAATCCCTGGCCTCTGTGTTGTTTAAAACGGTGACAGTTTTATTTTCTTGTATGTGTGTGTGTGTGTGTGTGTGTGTGTTGTTTTTGTTCTTTAGTACACCCATAGGCATGAGCTACATCCCAGGCAAGTTTTTGGTATAGGGTCTTGCTAACTCACTAAGTTGCATTGAGTTTGTGATCTTGCTGGCTCAGTCTCCCAGAGTGTGCAGATTACAGGTGTGCACCCCGATGCCTAGCTAACATTGGTATTTTTTTCTTAAATAAAAAATAGAGAAATGATCTAAATTGTGTTCTGGGCTTGTACCTATTAGAACTTTAATGAGTTGTGGCTTTAAAATTCAAGCTCTTTCTACCATTCTGACAGGATACATTATCCATGTCCAGGCTACAACCAATGGGTAACATTCTGACCTCAGTACTTTTCAAAGTTCCCAGGCCGTTTTAATGTATAACCACATGATATAGTGCTGTCTTCCATACCATAGTCCTCTGGACTCAGATTTTCAGACACGGGGAAAATCCGGAAGAATTTAGTTGACACCTATGTTCCTCTACCTTGGTTTAATAATTCTTAACCTTAGGGCCGGAGGATTAGCTCAGTGGTTCCAGCGCCTGCCTTGCAAGCGCAAGGTCCTGAGTTAGATCCCCGGTAACCACATGCAATGCTGGGAGTGGAGACTCACGCCCACCAACAATCAATATCATATACCACAGTGCTGGGCGGGGTGGCTCACGCCTGTCATCCCAGCACTCAGGAGGCAGAGACAGGAGGATTGCTGAGTTTGAGGCTTGCCTGGACTACATAGTGAGCTCAGAGCCAGCCTGAACTACAAAGTGAGACCCTGTCTCAAAAAAAATAATAATAATAATAATTCTTAACCTTTTGCCATATCTGCTTTCTCTGTATGTGTACATTTTTTTTCTCTACCAAGTAAAAGTAAATTTCAGACAGCATGGCACTAACATCAGGGTCATACTGTATCAGGATATATCTCTTGGAAATACATTCTCTTGCATAACCACAATATCATTTATCACATTTTAAGACAATAATAACTTGGACTGCTTTCCAATAGTTTACTTCCATTTATTATAGCATAAGAATCCATATTTTCTAAATTTAAATGAAATGAAAAATTGTATGGACAATGAAAATCTAGGAGCTTTTGCTAAAGATACATTTCTGTTCTGTTTGTAAGCAAGGGCAGTACTTCAAACATTTTTATGAGGTAAATGCATTTTCTAATGGGTGGTGAACAAGAGTTTTTCTAGTTCCAACATCTCATGATTGTATCACCAGGAAGAATGCTGACCAAAGTTAATGCCACAGGGTGGATTAGCGAAAAAGCTCAGTTTCAAGCCAGATAATGTTGGTTGTTACTTGCTGCAAGGGATACTGGGAAAATTAAATTTTTGTATCAGGATCCTTTCAGTAACTCCTATCAAATTGATTGGAGTCTTCAGAAAATTTATTACTTCATAACAAATTCAGAGGTAAGGCAGACTCTAGGTGTGATCTGTTCTGTAGCTCAAGTTCTGAGCATCTTTCTATCAGTCTTAGTACTTTCTGGCCTCAACTTTTGTCTTGGTTCCTTCCTGCAGTGAGTTCATGGTATTTTAAGAAAGTCAGAAATCTCTACAAAGTTGGAGGCTGTCTTTCTAATTAAGCATCTCTGTCTACTTCTGGACTTGTCACTGTGTTCAGAGGGCCATTCTTCTCTGACTAGCCTAGAATAACCTATTTCATCCCTAGGGTTAGGGATAGGGTTCTCTCAGGGAGAGGAAGGAATATGGTAATGCCTCTAAAG
>PVIC010019825.1:0-30164 GCA_004025085.1 Thryonomys swinderianus | reverse complement strand
AAAAAAAAAATTCTAAATGTAATCCATCCTCTATATTCTCTCACATGTTATGGATATAAATGAGGCCACCCAAGTCATGTACTTAAGAAGGATGCTCTTCTAAAATGAAAGAATTCACAACAGAAGTTAAACTTTCTAAATAATACTAATTATAAAATTGGATGTAAAGTAAATCACTATCAGACCCTTCAGTGAAATATAGCCCAATTCTCAAGTAACCTCTTTAAAAGATCCTTTTCTATATAAGTAATTCATTTCCACTGCCTTGTCCATCCACCAAGCTAATATAATTAACATAACAATGCACTATGCAAGTAAGATTGAACTTGGCCTCCAAATTATTCCCAGCATAGGACTTCAGACACCTGCCACCTATGAATCTATGTTGACATGCACAGTGAATTTTATTGGTCAATCCTGGAACAACCTATTAAGTGCAATATTAGCATCATTATTAAATTATGAAGTTTGAAGTTTTTAACAAAAGTCTACTTTCAAAAGTTTAGTTTTAAAATACAAGGGAAAAAGACATTTTTAAAGACTGCTTACTTATCTCACAGAGATGGATTTTGGGTTATCTCAGAAACAGCACTGAGCAAACCAGGCTGGAATAGTCACTTAACTACTGGAGCTTGTTTGTTCATTAGTAAAAAGAAAATAATGTTTTCTAGGCCTTCCTTACAAATTGTCAAAATGACAAAATGAGATAATAGAAAGAAGTTTAACATAAATCTTCATGCAAATACAAGGGCAAAGATGGAAGTAATACTGGAAACAAACTGTCCTACTCTTGCAAATTTTTTAAATGAAAAGTAGATCCAGTAAGGTTAAGTGATTTGTCTGAAGACAGGTAATTAGTAGAGAGCTGAATAAAGAATTCTCATGTTTTATGTCTAATTGAAAGCTAATTATATTTCAAAAAGCAGGGGCTGAAGGAAGGGCTGGGGAATGGGAAAAATAAGAATAGAGATATATCATGTGTGGGTACAAATTCTCAATGATGACTGTGATCATAATTTATACTTAAAGTGTACCACCAAACTCAATTTTTAAAAAGGGCAAAATTCATTTTTAGTCACAACCTACAATGTGTTAACTGTGTACAACAAAGAATCGTCTCTCTGAATTCTCAAGAATCATAGTAATATGTTTTTCTAATTTATTTTCTACTGATAGTTTTGGCTTAATGAACCAGTACCTTTTAGTTAAAATGCATCCATTTGCAATTTCATCTTCCAGAACTTTATCTTATATAATACTCATGAATCCTATCTTTCAATTTATTAAAACATCTACTGACCACATCATTTCTCTCATGGGGCTATTTAACAGACACCCACATCATTTTACATAAGCAGGAAAGTATTGTCTTTTAACATTTAACTATCTAAGAACTCCAATCACTGAGCAAACTGATATTACCTGCTATATGTGAGATCTTTACTACATTCAGTCTCTGCAGGATTTTACATACACACACACACACATATATACATATATATGCATGTATATGTATAAACCATATTTATCCTTAAGATCTTGGCAATCTAATGTGTACGTGTTTGTATACATGCACACGTGAAAAGACAACAGTATTCTAGCAAAGGAGGAAGTTCCACAAGAGTTCAACAGAGAGGTTATAATCAGAATACATTAGTCTTCACAAAAATCAAAAGTATCCTTCGGATTAAGTAATTAATGGTTAGGGGTTTATTGGATATAGATCTAAATACCTCTGAGCTAATGAGAAATTAATAAACCAAATATTTATGCAGAAGAAACATATCACTCAGTCTCTTTTCACCTCACTTAGTAGGTAAATACATTAGGGAAAGCAGCTATTGAAATCACTGATCATCAAGGTAAAAGAGAACTATCAAGATCATCTAGCCACTTTTTCTGCAATTGATATTCTTAATGAATTCATACACATAGTACATATCTGTGCAGAGAAGGCTGCTGTATATCCTGATAATGTCTAAATGAGGAAGCACCAATTTCACAGTCTGGCACCCGAGGATGATTACAATTGAATGTCAATTCAGTATTTAAAAAATCTAAAGGAGTCCCATAGTAAAGAAAAGCAGGTGGACTAGAGCACATTTATAGATTTTATAACTGGACAAAAATTAGAACTAAAATTTTCCCCAAATGTTATGAGGTTCTTTTAAAAATGTCAAGCTACCTACAACTGATTGGATTTGTACTGCAAGTTCTCTAACACATTTGTTGTCTCTTAACGTTTCATTTCTGAGTGTTGAACAGTGAGGAGAAATACACACTTCCGTTCAACAGTTTATACTCCAATGAAATGAATTAAATATATATCTACCTAGGTTTTATATTAAGAGTCATGACAAGAGAAGTGTAGGAGGCGTGTTGTCTTCGGGCACATTTGGGTTCTATCCTATCTTGGTGACAACTGTCTCACTCTTTTTTTTTTCTAATTGAATTCTTTATTGGTACATTTTACATACAGCTCACAATCACACACAACACTGGGGAGTTTGTACCAGTATATGACACAAGTTAATTCTCATTTTTACCCACATCTGTACTCCCCACCCCCTATATACATGCTTTTATTTTCTTTCAGAATCATATTTGTTCCTTATACTCTCCTTTCTGTCAAAGAGAGCCACTCTTCAGGCCAGTAACCTCAACAGGCAAAATGGCCTGTAGGGTTCAAAAATAGTCTCATCTTTGGAATGCATATTTTGTGGTTGCTATTGGTGGTGAAAGTGAGCTATCTCTTCTACTTACTTTCACTAAAAATCTCAGAAACTCAAGCTGGGCCTGGAAAACACCAGGGAGGCTGAGATAAGAGGATTGTAGTAACTTCAAGACCAGCCTGGGGTGCAGGGTGAGTTCAAGCATAACTATGTAAGGAGACTATGACTCAAAGAAACAAAAAAATTATTTGGTGTTTTGAATGGATCTGAGGTGAGTTTGAGGTAGCAGCAGCACACTAGATATAAATTAAAACTTTAAAAATCTGCATGGGTAATATATGTGAAATATATAAACATGTATAACAAAAAAAGAAGCAAAACAGAAGGAAATGCAAATATTTTGCCTGTTTTTCTCCTGCTTTCTTAAACAAAATCATTTCTATCTTTTAATGAATCACCCTATTATCAAAAAATTCCACTTCTGAAAGTGACTTTCTGGAAGCATCACTCCAGAATATCTTAGCATAACTAGATACATGTGAAGAATATACATATATTTTAATTTTCTTCTATCTGAACTAAATTACTTGATTTTCTTAGCAACTTGTCTATTTGACATTTTGGTTGAGCTAAGAAGGCGGACTTGAAGCTCCACACTGCCTCTGAAGGATGCCCAGAATTGATTTCTTCTTGTCTCTGCGGAATCTCACAAGGCAAAGCTTCTCGTGTCGAGTCATTATGACAACATCCAGCAGGAGCGATGCATTAACGTTGGTTGATACTGCCAGCAAATTACAGTATGTGATACAAAACAATTTCTGCGGTCTTATTTTCAGTGTGCCTTTTCAAAAAAGTAAAAGATGCAGAGGAAATACACATTTGCATAACACTTAGCATTCAAATTGATGCATGATTTTCACAGTGAAACCCACCAAAACTAAGAGGAACTCTCACACAGCATGAACTATTTTAAAGGTTTCCATTTGGGCCACATCTATACACATTGAATGTACAACACAGCAAAAAGTGATCTTTGAATGTCTATGGCAACCGCAAACTGCCTAGTGTTAACAATAGTTTAAGAATGATCATAAAACTCTCAAGACCTGAAGAAAAGTTCCGAGTAAGTGGTCAAATCAGGGGAGCTACACACGTCCCATTTAAGTGAACCAAGTTATAAGGTCACGGAAGTTACACACATTCCATGTAAAATGAACTAAGGCACAAGGTCATGGATGTTACACATGACCTATTTAAAGTAAAAATTGTTAATCAAAATGCAAATTGTTACTTGATGACTAAACATTTTAAGCCAAAATGGGTCGTTCTTTAGACTGTGTGTTTTTATGTACTTCAATGAGTCATTAAACCTCTGCCATTTCAGAAGAGCAATACTCCTGCTGAATATTCAATGCTATAAGCAAGTGTGTAGTCTATTTTTAAATAACCATTCTAGTAAACTAAAAACATAATGCAATAATGCCAGCAATATGTATGTAGGAAGTGGTGCATATGTGAATAATCGTGTTATAAAAACAGAGCATAATGTTCATAATTGTTTTCCCATTTATGTAGTACTAAACACTCTTATCAAAAATGAGTAAAAAGCCCTGGATCACTGTTGATGAAGAGTATTCTAAAGCTCTGAAATTACTTTCCCAGGTCATAATATTAGATTTTCATAAGAATAAATAAGGTTAGTGTCTGGATGTTGTATATTGGAAAGAGGCAAAGCGTTCTGTAAGGTTTATAAAGTGCAGCTACTGTCAGAACTCACATAAAGTCTTGGAAGCAATATGACTGATGCTCTCTCCCCTGGTGCTTGGTGTCTTTCCACTTGCTGTACTGGCTCTTCCACTGCCCTCAGTCACTGGTCCTTGCTATTCTCAGTGCTGGGTGACCGGAGTGTCATCACCAGAGGTTTTGTTTCCCTCAGGCTTTCTTCTCCCTCCATCCTCTCCATCTCACAAGCTTTGATCCAAGTTTGGAATTTCTGAGCCACAAGGTGCTAACACCCTCCTCCGTCTTTGCGGTCAGGGGCTGTGCCTCTCCCCTCGGCCTCTCTACATTCTCCTCAGGGGGAGAAAAACAGCAGCCAGAAGGATGAAGAAAGGACCCTCTTCCACTTCTCTGCCACCAAGAGAAAATCCCAAGGCCAACAAGGACCCTATATAACCTTGGACCAACTGGAAAAGCAGATCTCCATCCATGGGAATGAAATAACAATACTCAACAGACAGATGTGCTCGCCAGTGTCAGACATGCTCTCAGTGCTTTGTTACTCACGCAATCTGACCAACTCTGCGAAACAACCATTCTCCCCATTTTCCGGATGAAGACATCAGACACAGAACAGGTAAGAAATTGGCCAAGTAGTCTGACTGCTGAGTCCCAGCACTAAGAGAAGATTGAACGCACCTAACACACACACACACACACACACACACACTTCTAATCAGGAAGACAACAAAAAGTGTGCTCACCTGTTCTTTTTAAACAATCATATGAAGATAAAAAGTAATTCATGACAAAAAAACAAAAACGTAATTCATGATGGTAATTTTAAAACTTTGCCTATCCTCTGACTTTTTTTAGTTGGGCAGTCATGGGCAAAGTTCAAATAATCAGAATAAAATTTCATCCTACAAGACAGCACAGGTGTGTGCAGGGCTCTGGCTGTACCACCCCTTCACAAGGGACGCCAGAAGTCCTTCAAGGCCTGGCCCTCTGAGCCTCAGGCGTGGAGAGTGAGGTGTGGAGGTGGGTACGGGTAGGAAGCTGGGCCTGTATCCTGTCAGTCCCGTGCAATAAGAAAGTCTCAACCCTCTTCTCCCACTGTCTCTGTCAGGAAAATGGGAAGATCAAAGAGGATTTTTCACTTCTGAATTTTCCCCAATTCTCCCTAGCGAAGTTCTTTCTCCGTGAGGCAGTGTCCACTGTGGGAATAGAATGGCATTTTAGAGAAACCTTGAGACACCCTGGGGGAACCTGGCGACTAGATCTGGAAGGATGTAAAGAACATGACGGTGAGGCCGGTGGTAGGATGGCAATGATGATCATCATTGCTGGGCTGGGAGGTGAACTCAGGAGTATGTGAGGGGACCCCTTCCTTCCAAACTGGGAAGTGTCGATGTTTTAATGGTGAATTATACTTTGTTCCGTTTTTTGTTTTTTGTGGGGTTTTTTGGGTTTTTTTTGAGACAGGGTCTCGCTTTGTAGTTCAGGCTGGCCCTGAGCTCACTATGTAGCCCAGGCAAGCCTCGAACTCAGCAATCCTCCTGCCTCTGCCTCCTGAGTGCTGCGATTACAGGCGTGAGCCACCATGCCCAGCTTGCTCCGTTTTTATACACTCTTTCAAGTCATGCTTAGTATATGTGCTGCCGAAGCGAGCACTTTAAGTCAGGCTTAAAGAGATGAACCCTAGACTTGCAGGCACAGTGACCACATTTCACTATCTTCAAGAAACCTGAACCATTGCACTGTAATGTCTGAAACCTTTCCACACTCACAGCAGGAAAAAATAAGTGAGGGAAATAAATATTTTTTAAAAAACACACAAATACTGGGAAAGCCAGTAATAGGTCCATCTTTGTTTAAGAGATCCAGAGCAGACAAGCTCTGTTTGAAGTTGTGTCAAACAAATACAAACACAATCTAATTTAATGCTTTTAAAGCGAATGTGTACTTTACTTCCGGGAGATCAAATCAGTAACACCAACAAGACACAGCAAGACAAGCACCAGTGGTGTGAATCTGCGTCCCTGGATGAGTCATTATTAAATGATCAGAGCTTTTTTGACCACATGCATAGGTATGTTTTAGACCTGTTTTACTGGTGGCATTTTGAATTGTAGCCAAAATCCAGTACTGGACACAGTATATAGTTATGTGTGTCTGACAGAAAAACAATAAGCTAAATCTGCCTAGAATCATATAAAAATGTTTTCAGAGAAATAAATGGTACTCGTGGTTTTTCAACTCACAAGCTTCTATAGAGGAGTAAAAAGCCATGTGCTCCCACTCGCTCATGTACAACTATCTGCTCACCAAAGTGAACAGGAAAAATGGGGCTGTTTTCAGCATAAAAGCAGTGTAATAGCTTTCTGGTTTTTATTACATATCAAAGTTATTAATTCATTCCTAAAAACTTGCCAAGTACCAATGCATGCACACTAATGCCAGAAAAGAAGCAAACGCTACTCAGAGACAGAGTCCTCCAAGCTTTCTGCAAGATTTTGCCAAACAGTGGTCCCAGCTCTCTTTGAAAACCCAAATTATTATTTTTCCATCCTAGTCAGAGATCACGGTTTCTCTCTAAACAACCACCCCTAGATAGAAAAGGAATTTCTATTTTTATTCTGTCTTCTGTCACTTTGGCATTTTATAGACCCAGTCAAAGTTTGTCAAAGAAAGACAGTCTCCTTGTTGAAATGAATAAACTCTTCATTTCCTTTGGGTAAATTTCCTCTTTCGATCCGACCATCTGGATCTAAATTAAGGTACCCTACTTTGAACATGGGTATGCTCACCATCTGGCTACCCAAAAGCAGCAATTACTTCAGGTAAATGAACATTTTGCCTAATTCTAAGCAAGCATATTCTCCTCTAAGAGACTATGACATAAATACACACCCCTTTTATCTGCCTCCTGCACACCTACGTAAAGAAAAAGTGAGATGTGTTCTGCCTAGTGGAGATAATTTACTGCTTGTCTGCAAACATTCAATTTTAAGCAAATTTATTTATTATCAGGACTCAACAAGTGCCACATTTTGAGTAAGCAAAACTGCAAGATTTGCTGAAGGTTTAGAGTCTTTGGCTACACTATGGAGTTCGTTTTCCACTCTTTAGCCACTACAGCATGGAAACCAGGAAAAGCAAGTCTTGCCTCCAAAGTCAGGTAGGGGATAAAGCTGCCCCAGGGCCAAAGACGCACAGCACAACTAATTTTCCTGTTCTCTCCAGAATTGTCTCTGATCTCTGAGGAGCGTAAGAATCAGACTGATAGAATATCAGTTAGTTACTCTTTCCAGAGAAGCTAAATAGACTAAGTTGTGTATTACACTTTAAGTATTTCAAATTGCTCAATATGCAAAAATTGCTCAATTTTCCCTTTGGCAAAATAAAGATTTGCTTTCATTACAGAAATTAACCTATAATTAAATTAGCAAAATGATAACTAACTAAAGATCACGATATTTAATCACTAATCAGTTGAAAATCCAGAGTTTACATTTGTGTCCTGTGTTTTAGTCTATGCCCTTTTTTTTGGCATCTGTGTCCTCTTAAAAAGCAGGTTTAAAAATGCCAATTAGCCATGTATTTGGAGGACAAAATCATCATCAATAAATGTCCAGCTTTGGTTAAATTCTTGATATTAGTTTGTTTAAAAATGCTTCAAGTAGCCATAGTAACTAAAGTTTAATATATGGAATGTTAGCATAATTATGAAATTGCTTATTAGATTTATTTTTGCTTTATCAACTCCTGGAGAAACAGCAAAGAAATTATCAGATTAACTCTGTTATTGAAGGGGGAGTGCTCTTCTTTTAAGACGTTACTTAGAAATGAAGTCATGCTGAAATCTCCAGAACAGTGAAACGTACATTCTATTGGAATGCAGAGTTTAGCCACATATGTGCTGGGTTAAGCTTCCATTCAAGTTATTTACATCTTTAGGGGAAACTGAAAAAGAGTTTGAACACAAATATGCACTAGGGGCACAAGAAATCAGCTATGGGTCAAACAGAAACATCTGGTCTTTTTAAGACTTCTCTTCATTTGAAAGCACTGACCAGAACCAACATAATACTGCCAAGTACGCTTTGGCAATAACATAGCAAAAAAAACAGGATTTTGAGGAGTATGTATTTCACCAGCAAGGTTTATCAGTAATGATATGCAACTCCTACTGTTGACATTTGACGTGACAAGCCTGTTTCTAAAGCCTTACATGCAAATTTGCCTTCTATGCCTGCATATTTGATAAAACTGTGGGCTTAAAAAAATACTTTTAATCTGTGTTCTTTAGATCATATTGGAGGAACTGGTAAAATAGGGGCTTAAAAATATCCACATCTGATCTTACAATTTAGAAAGTGGATAATTTATGTATTCACTTATAGAAGATTTCAACTATCATGCAACTACTAAAACATTAAGGATTTTATTTATATAAGGTTACTCATAACACACTATAAATAACAGAACTTTGTGTACTCCCTCCACACACTGAAATTTTCCCAGCCTCTTACACAGTAACTTCTTCAGAGCTTTTCCAAATGCCATTACTCCTGGTTGGTCCCAGACCGAGTAAACCCAAGTTCAAGTCCCAGCTCTTCAAAGACAAGCCTGCTAACCTCGGGTGCCCTGGGCTGCTCTGAGCCCTAGTTTTTGGCACTGTGAGAGTCATCTGAGAAAAAAAAAAAAGAGGTTCTGCCTCACAAATTACTAATCACCAGACTGCCCCCCCACTCCCACTTAAAAGTTCATGATTTCATTGTTAAGTCTACTTTGCTTGTTCATCTGCTCTCTAGTCATTTAATTAGCGAGTTATTTTAAATGCAGTGGATTAAAACAAAGAGCTAGAATCACATTTTCTTACATCCCACAGTATATTTAAGGGCTGGCTACTCCCATGGGGCGCTCACGGGCTATCACCACTCACAGTGGACACCACCTTCCCGGGACGGAGGGCGCTAAGTGCTTTCTCAGTGTGTTCCCTCCTGAACTTCTGCATCAGCCGCCTGGGAAGAGTGCTGTCACCCTTCCCAAGTTAGAACGGAAAGCACAGGCTCAGAAGCCAAATTCCCTTCTTCGCCAGTTCCCTTTGCAATCTGGGTCAAGTTAAGTGATGTGTCTGTGTCTCCATCTCCCGACCTGTAACACGGGGGTGCTCATAACTGCGTGACCCCATACAATTCGAGCAGGGTGGAGTTCCTAAACAGTGGGCACTATGCACGTGAGGTTGTCACTGGCAGAACTGGCCACTGATGACATACATTTTCCTCAAACCTCCACCCCAGCCAGAGAGACAGAAGATGTGAGCCCAGTTCCACTGGCTCCAAAGTCTGAGCTCTAAGAAAGCAGGGACAAAGTGCCACAGCCTTTCAAATAGTAAGACAAGCTACTGCCCAAGTCCAGACAGCAGCAGAGACACACATTAGCAAGGCACTGAGACCGACCCCTGGCCTTCGCTCCCGTCACCAAGGTAGTCATTTCCAGGTACAAGCACCTGGAGTTACCCAGCCTCGGTGGTGGGCTCTCAGGGCTGCAAGGTCCCTTCCATGCGCCTCCGACCCAGTCAGGGTCCCCCTGCCTCCCTCAGCCCGCTCATAGATGCCGCTCCTTTTGCTCCAAATCGCAACATGTATTTTGGGACAATTCCTACAGCCAAAGCCCACCCTCTGCTCTCCCCCCGCCAGGGAACTACTAAGAAGGACCCAGTGTAGGTGGAGAACAGAGTTGCGTCTCCTCTGCTTTAGCCTGAAAACTGACTTCCTCGGTTGCCCTGGCCTTCAGACTGAGGTATTTTCTCTGGACACTTACTGGGCGGCCTGTAGTGTCACTGTGGAATCGCTCAGGTTACCGGGTCCCCTTTCAAAAAAAGCCGCGCGCCAGCCTGCGGGCTGAGTGACTCCGACCGGGAGGGGCAGGTCCGGACTCGAGGAGGGCGGCGTTCACCGCCGTGCGGACTACAGAGTTGGCCACAGTGAAAGGTCAGGCACCTGGGAGGCCCCGGTCCCGGAGGGCAGCCCTACCTCGCCGTGGCTTCCCTCCCCCACCCCGTCCCAGAGGGCCGCCGCCGGGTTCAGCCACCCGGCGGGGTGGGGCACGGCACCGCCCCCCTCGTACCTTCTCTCCCCGTGGAGCACGTAGGAGCTGCGGAAGAAGCCCAGGAGCTCGTTCTCGATGAGGGCGTTGTAGATGATCTTCAGGTTGTAATTTCGCTGCGCGTCCAGGGTCCTGTTGAGCACGACCACCAGGACCTGGGTCTGTGGGTAGAGGAAGAAGCCGGCCACGGGGACGGCCCCGGCCGCGCGGTCCTCCGCCACCTGCACCTTCTCCACCGCCACGCGGGAGGCGTGCAGCACGACGTAGCGGGTGGCGTTCCGGCACGCGATCTCCACGTTGACCTCCCCCGAGAAGGTGAAGTTTTCCATGAAGGCGGTGAGCATCAGATTGTAGTGCAGCGGCTTGAGGTGGCCGGAGAGGCGCAGCTGGGTCCAGGGCGGCCGCCGCTCCCGCTCCTCTTCCGACGGCGGCCGGGCAGACGGGGTTTCCGGGGTGCCCGCCCCGCCGGTGTCGGGCTGTGAGGAGTCCCCGCCCGCGCGGTGGTCGCGCCGCGCCGATCCCGGGACGCTCGCGTTGCCGCCGCCCTCCGGGAAGCTGGCGGGACCCCTGTCGGCGCCCGGCGTCCCGCACTCGTCGAAGCGCAGGCTGAGGAGCACAGCGAGCATGGTGACGGCCAGCAACGCCACGATGGACACGGCGAAGGCCAGCACGAGCCGCCGGTGCACCGCAATGTGGCGCTCGGTGGTCCGGGGCCGCGCTCCCGCCGCGTCCGCCCACGGGGCCGGGAGCCCCCTGCCGCCGGCCCGGAGCGCCGCGTCGTCCTCTCCCATGGTGGCCGCGGAGGGCGAGCTGCTCTTCCCGGCCCCCGCCTCCTCCTCCTTCTTCTTCTTCCTCTTCTTTTTCTTCTTCTTCTTTTCCTTCTCCTCGCCTCGCTCCCCCCGCGCGCCGTCCAGGGCCATCACGGCGCCTCCGCCCCCGCCCCCGCCCCCTCCGGCGCCCCCCGCGGGCGGGCCCGGGCCGCCACCAGCGCAGTCATGGGCGCTCGCGCACTCTCAGGACCGGGACCGGCTCGCGCCGCCCGCCATCCGGCCGCGTGTCTCCGGATCCGGCGGCCGCGGCGCGGGGCACGGAGCTCCGAGACGCGCCCAACTTGGAGCGCGTCCTGCCCGCGCCGCACACGCCACCCCCGCCCGCCTCGGCCGCGCTTCTCCCGCCGCGCCGCGCCGCGCTTTCCGCGGAGTCTCGGCCAGCCGGGAGCCGGGAGCCGGGCGCGCGAGGCTGCGGGTGGGACTTGGGCTTCCGCTCCCTTCCCCGGCCGCGCCGCGCTGGACTCTGGGCGGGATGTGCTCGCGGCGGCGGCGGTGGCGGCGGCGGCGGCGGCAGCGGCACCGAAAGGGCCAGACCCGAGCCGCGCACCTTGAGCGCAGAGGAGCGGAGCGGATGGCCGGAGTGACGAGGGAGACCGAGTGAGCCGCCGGAGGAGGTCCGGGCAGCCGAGCCGCGCCCGGAAGGTCCTGGAGGAACCAGCGCCTCCGCCCTGAACACTTTGAGCGGCGGGCGGGGGAGGTGCAGCTCGGACGGCGCCGGCCGCGGTCAGACGCCGCTCTGCGCTCGGGAGACGCAAGTAAGGGACAAGTGTCCGGCCGGCGCGCACTTCAGGGAGATGGAGGTTCGCTCCACATCCCCAGGGAGGGAGCCCCGGCGCGTGTGCGAGGGAGCGTGTGCATGTGTGTGTGTGCGCGCGCGTGTGTGTGAGTGTGAGCATGGGCTCCGAGTCCGGATGGCAGAGCTACTCCGCTGCATTGAGGGACTGAAACTCCCAGAAAAAGGCGAGGGGAGCGCGGGGGCGGGAAGGCGGGAGGGGGAGGGGCTGCGGCGAAGGGAAGGCCCGGAGCGCATAGCGAGGGGTCCCTGAGCCGCCCGCGGGAAGTCCATTGTATATCTCCAGCGCAGCGAGCCCTCAGGCGCCCCTCTTGCCCACTCCTCAGCCTAGCTGCGGCTTCCGGAGGGACCCTTGGAGCCCTAGGCTGTTAACCAGGAGAGCAAGGAGGATCCTGGGGGGGCTGTATCAGATTTCACATCCGGCTCCCCGGAGGATCTGGGAGATTGTGTGTAAACCGATGTAAATTATCCAAAGCCTGACTTCGTGTACCCTACTGTGCTGTGTCCAGGGGCACTAAAATAACGTCTGGCAGTGAAGCCTTAGAATCCCTGGAAGGACCAAAGAAAGAAGTCGTATTTCCCATATTATGTGTTCTATTTTTGGACTGGGAAACTGATTAAAATATGATGCTTGTAGGACCAAAATAAAAAAGAAAATAACAGCCAAACAGAAACGCTGGAGAAATGAGTCCTCACATCCTGGAAGAACTGCAGCAGTGAGCAGATACCTTCCCGTGTCGGATTAGTTTTCACTTCGCCCAGCCATAATTACTTTCTTTGTAGTTTACCAGTGTTAACTTGAAAACTGTTGGGTGTTGGGACAGTTTTCAATAGAAAGTGATAGCAAGAATCATCGAAACAAGTTCATAGACCGTCAGCTGGCTAAGGAGTCTTCTGAGTTTATTGGATTTCCAAATTACAGTGAAGAGTGTGTTTGAGGATATGGGATAGGGTTAGGGATTTAGCTCAAGTGGTACCGCGCCTGCCTTGGGAGCACAAGCACCCGTGTTCAGACCCCTGGTACTGCCAAGAAAAAAAGGATATGGGCCACCCTCAGAATTTGTGTGAACTCTTTTTTGAACAATATTTAGAAAACTGCCCCTCCAAAGGTGATAGATAGGTAGAGAAGTAGACTTTATTTTCTTAACAAAACCAAGTCTTGCTTTCAAAGCCGAAAAATTAAGTAGGTAATGGTGAAGAAAATGAAGCAACTCCTTGCTATGTATTTCTTTGATGTCTTTAAGTTCTGATAGCATTTAAAAAGCAATACCCATTATTATTTTCCTTACAGAAAGAACTGTTTAATGCCTCTGGCTTTGGAGTGCTGAAAATGTACGAGTAAAATATTGTGTTTGTTGCTTTAAAAGCATGGCTGCTGAGGAGAAAAAAAAAATGTACATCAACTTTGTCTGATAACCTTGGAAAACATAATCCTGCTTAGAGAAGTTCTTTTCCCTTAATTTCCAGATTGGACACGTGTTCAGTATCCCATTCTAGATGTCCATTTGAATCATTTTTAAATGCTGATGAATGTAAGTGCCAGGGTGGGTTTTTCAAGCATGTTGTATGTGGGCAGTTAGCACAGACCAAGGGAAATGCCACATTCTGTTCAAGTTACTTTTTTCTGCTCTGTTTTAAATGTTTGTGCTCTTGCTGTCCATATGTATCTAGCTGTATACATTTTAAGAATGAAGGAATTGGGGTTATTAGATTGCTTTCAAAGAATCAGGTAATCTCCCAGGAGTCAGTGGACTTTTCTGATTTCAGAAATCTAATCTGGTTATTCAGGATTCCTGATCTAAGTACCATGGGTTTAGCACCTCAGGTTATCAGACCTTTCTGAACCCACCGCTATGAGTTGGAGAACTACTGCCTAAATTGTTTCCACTAAGTGATCTTTAAGACCTTTTACTTCTTTAAGAAAAATTTCTAGGGCTTTTTCCTGCTCTTTCAAGCCTGTGAGCATGTTTCTGTATTTCTGATTATTACTACAAAGCAGCTCTCAAATTATTTTGGAATTAAATAATGCATTTATCAATTAGTAAAGCCCCTGAGGACTGATTAAATTAGGAAATGGATTGTTTTTGAGACCCAACCGAAACAGACACAAGTTTATTAGCATGAACCGGCCACAACTTATTAGCTCATCGATTCCTCTTAAATGTAACTTCATCCAATAAAGACAGTATCAAGGTCAAGTTAGTATTTCTTCCTCACCTATCAGTGTAATGGAAGGATCCCAGTGATTTCCTTCTGTAGTTTTGAAAATACATAGTGCCTTTTACCTAACATGCAAGCAATTGGTGAAATAAATTTTAATATTATTCCCCTAGAAAATGTTCATCCTACTTTCAAATGAAGAAAAGCAAAATTTCAAATTGTCTATAAAATATTTAAAAAATTATTTACCTGTATTTCTTTTATTTTTTTTAATGTCTGTGCTATGGTAACTCACTGGATTAGAGAAAGAATTTACTTTTCCAATGCCATGGTCACAAGTCACCCACTGTTGTAAACAAGTTTCAAACACTGATACTTCTGTCAGAAACACATTTATTTGTTGGGAGAATTCTGTGATTATTTTCTTCAACTGAAAATGTCATTGAAGGCATGTTGTGGCCATATTTGATTCAAGTACTTGTACAAATGAAAATAATCAGAATGTTTAATATTGATGAGGCCAAAAGAAGTGGGTTTTAATTGAATCTGCATCTTGGGCCTCTAAGTAGTGAAAATGAATTCTATTTTGCATGAATGTGCTAGTTTCAAATCTTTACTCTTGAATTGCTTTTTTCTGTTGATACTGGTTTGAATAGACAAAAACAACTTGAGTGTACTTGTGTGCTCAGTTCCTTCAAGTGTGATTAGAACTTCACATCCAGAAACAGCTTAGCCTAGAAGAGTGAGCTCCAGCTCCGGCCTCGCCTCCCTGTGTTATCTTAACCTGCTCACTCAGTCCGTGAAGTGTTAACGTTAAGGAGTTAGACTAAGCAGACTGGGAGGTCTCTCCTAAAAATTCTCAGTTCTATGAAAGAAGTTCAGGAGCATGTACACACATTACCCTCTTTGTGCTCTCAAGAGATTTTTAATCTCTTCCATGAAAAACAAAAACTATTTCACCTAAAACTTTAATGAGGAAAGTGACTTTATGAAAATATTGTACCAGCAAATGCATATGTGGGAGTGAACCAACAAAGCTGACTGCATTGTTAGTCAAAGCACAGCTGGTGTACTTTGTGATAGGAATGCTTCCTGTAGCCCTTACACAATTGAAGATCGGAACCTGACAGTATATACAGAAGTCTCAGTGAATCAACTAAAGTGGTGCCGCCATGTGGCAATAGCAAAAAAACTATTTCAAATAGTAATACTTGAATGAAAATTTCAATTTAGGAAATTCATTATACAAAAATTTAATATTTTATGTTGCATAATATTAAAATTATACATCTGTCCCCCTTTCCAACACCTGTCAACATTGTTGAGAGGTTTCGTTCAAGAGTCTCCCTCCCCAACAAAACACTCCTCAAGATCTTGAAGATGGAGACAAGATTTTATTTAAGCTTATTCATAATTGAAATAATGATATTTTGTGATGTCTACAGTTCACCAACTAAAAGGAACATCTTGATTAACTGTCATTTGTGAGCACAAAAGGAGCCTTTCCAGATAGCAAACATAACAAAAAGTGTGACTGAATAATCCATTAAATACAATCCCCAATTGTAGTATTAGGTGTCATATCCAGAGAACAGTACTAGGATCCGAGGAAAGTTGTGCTTTTCTTTGGAGGATTCTAATTCTAGGTTTAAACACTTGGTTTATACTCTCTGCAAGAAAGCTCCATAAAAACCAAAGTATATATCTTGGAAATGTTTATAGTTTACTTAGGAAACCTACAAAGATATTATGCATTAAAGTCTACAAACAGAGTAGAAATTGTTTAACTTTCCGGAGCTATCCTAGTCAATATACCTAATAGCTCAAGAAATACACAAATATACAGTGAATATACAGGTATTAGCTGTTACCATGACTATTAGTTGTGCAAATCCATGTTTCTAGATAAACATGGCAGTAAGAATTAATAGCAGTAACAATAATAATGGCCAAAATTTTTCAGTGGCTCAAGTTATGCCAAATATTTAAGTATTTTGTGTTATTTAATCACAATGATAACCACCATAAGGTCAGGGTCATTATTTTTCCCATTCAATAAATGAAAAAACTAAACCTGAGAGATTAAGCATCTTGTGTAATCATTTAATTAGTTGCAGATAGCAGAGTTGGAATTCAAAACCCAAGTATTAGTCCATCACCTGTACACTTACACGTTATGCCATACTATTTCCTGAAAGGCAAACCAAATGTAAATTAGCTAATTCCATAAATGATATTTTTGCATAGATCATGAAGTCAGCACCAAGCACTATAGGAGGAATATAGCACTGAACCAAACCATTCCCATTCTGTGCCCTCATTGGAGCAGACAGTGCCCAGCACACGATACGTGCCATCTGTTGTTAAATGAATTAATAGTAATGTACTAGGGCCCTGGCGTGAGTAATGATTTTGTAAAGTAATGATATAAAAGGGTAGCATTATTTATCCTGCATTGGATATTAAGTTGAAAGAGTGAACTCTAGTTTACTTTCATGCTGCAAAACAAGCAGTTTATATGACTTAGAAATAACACTCCTGGAATCCATCAAAAATTACACATTATGCCCAATCTTATTTTCTAATTCAAATGATTCCATCTCATCTTCAGAGACACCCTTCCATAGGCACTAATGTAACGTCATACAAAGACATAAACTATCCCATTTTATTTCTTCAACATATATCTTCTAATCCACATATTTCCACTCTCTTCAAATAACTTATTTCCTCTTCTTTCTTGTAATAATAAAACATAGCATTTATCTACTAACATCTTCCCTTACTACCGATAAGACACTTGTTGGAATATAAATGTTTATCCATATAGCTTTTTAAAGCAGGTAATTAGTGTTTGTTAAAGTTACATTGTAAATTGGTTCATAAAAATTAGTAGAAATATATTCCTTTTTTTCCTGTAGGTAATGAAATTTCACTAATATTGAAGTCATACCTCTAAGTGAGTATTGGAAGCTAATTTTGAACTACAGCATTTTTGTGTGTGCAGTAATATAACTATATAATATAAAGGTTTCCTGAGTCCATATTCTGGTCAAATATGCAATCATTTGCAAATAAAGACTATAGATTCTATTAGAAAATTTGGGCAAGATGTGTACAGAGAGATGTACATATAACACAGCCATAAAGTTAAAACTGTATTTTTTAAAAATTTCACTAAATTTCTACTTGAAGAAAAAGATACAGCATTTCTCTGTCAAGTTTTAGGCCTGTGCATACACAAGGCACTCTCTTAGTCTACACTGAAAAAGTCTTTATTTTCCAGTCTCCCTCTTACCCTTGCTTATATTCGGACATATTAGGTAGAAAAAGGCTTAGTTTCTCCCACACTGTGGCACTGTAGATGAGGATCCTCCATTCCACTTTGATTTTAGAGGTATATACCCAAGCTATGTCAACACATTAACATTTATTTTTTTTTCTCTGCACAGGTTTTTTTAATCCCTTCCACCTCACATTCGTATTTATTCAGGTTGAGAAGATTCTGTCTAGGCGCCTTGAAAGCGCCTAGACAGAAGCATGTGTTTGGAGGTTCGGGAATTATTGCTGAAACTTAATTATGCTTTGACAAAAATTTTTTTGCTTTTTATAGATGACTACTTCAAATATTAAAATCCTAAGAATATCTTGTACTATTAATATGTAATAAACATGTCAGGCTTTTTACATGTATGTTAAGAATATTACATATTAGGCACTATACAAGAAATGGTCATAGTTTATAACAATAATGGTCCTGGAAAAAAGAAAAAAAAACTTCCCTACAAAATAACTACACTTGAAGCATCAATCACATTATTAACTCTTTTTAAACTAACCTGCTGCTTAATTGAATAACTTTTTTTTACTCCAACAGAGTCCATAGGAAAAAAAAAGCAGTGAACCTGAAGATGACTGTAGTTATTAGTGTATTAAAATTTATGTGAGCATTTTATAAAATAAATTTAACTCTCAAAATTGATTTAATATGTAACTTGCCTGTGAGCCTCACTATTGTCACTTTTCTCTTTAGTGCCACCTTGTGGGTTAGCTAGTAACACAGAATTCACTACAGATTTTGGTTTTTTGGTTGTTTTTTTTTTTCCTCTGCAATGTAAAAGCCAGTTTTAGTCCTTCCACATTAAGGACTCAGACCTAAGCCAAGTACTTTGTTTTCTCAGGCAAGCAACCACTTCACCGGAGATATTTTCCATAATTCTTCAGCTGACCACTCAGGACATCAGGACAATTTTTCAGAGATTGGAAATATTGGAGTCTACACAAAAATCGATGTTCATTTACAGGATAATCACAGAACTTATCTTGGGTAACAGAAGTGGCAAGCTCTGACTTCTAATTTTTTTTTCCATAAGAAAAATATTTTTCTCTACCAAGTATCATCATTTGTCCAGTAGTGTCCTGTAAGAATTGATTCTGGGTGATTGAAACACTCCTTAATCCTATTTTGGAAAAGCTTCTGTGTCTGACTTAGTCTCATATGCAGCCTACTATTAACATCAGGTTGCATTTGCATTGAGTGAACTTACTCAGTTTCTTTTAAAATTAGGCTGCAGCTAGAAGGGAATAAGGAAAAAAGAACAGTATGTCAAAATGTCTCTTTTAATTGAAAAACACAGGAGACATATTATATGCTCTCCACCATTCTCCCTGTATTAGAGATGCTATAATAATCTTCTGCATAGCCAGGGAAAAAAAGAATGGTTTCACCTGAACATGTTGCTTTTATTGCTAAGTTTTTCTGTGTTATAGTGGAGAAATAAATTTTAAGATTGCAATTATGAAGGCAGTTCCAAACAAGTGGAAATCATGTAATCTGGTCATTTTGAATGGGTAAGTAGTCATATCTGAATCCCTCCTGCCCTATTAAGAGTTGGAGGTTGTACCGTGTGTTATTCAAAAAGTAATTTTCCCTGGCTGTGCGATAAGGCTGAGATCTGACCTATAGCCCAGTTGTCATAAACTATACGTTATCTCTACTGGAAGCGCACGAGCAACGATATAAAATTTAAGTTTCTTTATAGGCTTGCTAAAATCCGATTACAGAAACCAGGGCAGTCAAATACAACCAGTAATATGACAAACACCTTAGAGTTTAACTCCTTACTCGTATTTAATTCAAATGAGACTTGTACTTTGTCTCTGAAGGTAGTGTTTGGTGTTCCAATTTTTTAAAAAAATGTAATTGTCTTGTTCACACCCTTTGATATTTGAATCTTTCCCTGATATTTTGATACAGATTACATTTCTCACAAATTTGGTTTACAACCAAATTAAACAATCATTGGAATTTTGGTATTTAACCTGTAGTCCTCTGCACAACCTTTGCATGGTTGTCATTGAACAGCCCTTGTCCTTACAATTTAACCTAGGAGGAGGTGAGAAAGAGGAGGAGGAAGGTGACATTACTGCAAGAGCCCCTGCTGGCCCAGAACTATTTCACCTTCATGCCTCCCCTTCCACTTTGATAGTGTCTTTCCACCTTTCAGTCCACAGCCCAGCTAATCATGAATTTTTATCCCCTTCTTGCTAAATGTAAAGGTTTTAAAAAGAAGCTTCAAGAAGCAAAACACATTTCATCTTTACTCTGTTACACATTCCAAATTAAGCAGATTTTAATTAACTGAGTTACATTATATACCAACAGGCTTTTCCTTTAATGTCAAAAAGCTTTTATGATCTCTCTTCAGTTCCTCTTAAAGTGAGACTGCACAAAATATTTTTTGACATTTTCTGAGAATTTCATTTTCAATTGTGCAGGATCATTTTCTCCTTTCATCTTCCAGTGCAGTATAATAATGAATATTGATTTGTTTTTAGAAGCGCTAACATTCAACTAGGCAAACTTATTAAGTGATAGCTATTAATGTTCTCTTCTGTCTTCTAGACAAAAAAAAAAAACATCAAAGCTACTTAAAGGATGTGTTTTAAATCAGTGTATGTCCACAAGTTAACATTAATGTTTACAAACACTTTCTGTGATCATTGTGTCTTATTTGGGTATGTATATATGTGTGTCTTTGTTTATAAAGATAGAGATCCAAATAGATATGAGTAAGGGTTGTCTGAGTTTCCATCTGATCTGAATGAAAGTGTTTGACCTGTCACTGTGCTAATGTACAGGGTTAAAATGCACAAATCATTCCTTGTGCTGCTACTCCATTTTCAGCACTGCAGAGATGGTCCAGTTAAGCTGCTAATACGATAATCATCCAGATATATAATTCTAACACTTGGATTATGGGTTCAGATCTTTATTTCTATGAGACTTCCTCACAGTGGCTCTCTATTTAACATTCAGCATTCTATAGCAGTTCTCTTTTAAATATGCAGAACATGTTATATTTTCCAGGATGTGCAAATAGTCAGGTCTTAGCAACATTATGAAATAGAAACCAAACTATGAATTGAACAGAATGAACTCTTAGATCTGACTGCTTTAGACTCAAAATGTGAAGGCTCCAGAAACATGTGCGGTAGCGAGTGGAATGAAGTTGTATTCACACAGGCCAATCCACTGTGGTCTAGACAGCAGTCTCACTTCACCTGCTGCCCCCTGCTTGCAAGTGGAGCTTTTTTGGCTCCTCTCATTCTCGGGGTTTCCGTGATCCCAGGCTTCCAGAAAGAACCAAGCTCCAGTGTCCCACAGCGAACTGACATTGGTACAGTTCACCAAAGTGCAACATTCTCCAGTACTATCCTATGAATCCAAATGAGTCTAAATGGAAAGAAAATTTAAGCAAACAATCCAAACAATATGATGAAGAAGTATTTTGAATGTTTTGATTCCTGGGCATTTGGGATCTAGAACAGTAAACCATTCTAAAATATCCAGCTGCTCCCCTTAGTCTAAAGCTTGGCCCATGGCATTATTTGCAGAGGTAACATACACACCATCATGAGGATTTACTTGCCTTTTGAACAGCATTTGCCCACAAGCTCTTTAGATCTAAAACATGTCAACAGAAGTGGATCTACTACAAGCTCTAAGAAAAACCTCAATAACAAAAGTGTGCCTAAGCGTAAGGGGGAAATGATGGGATCCCATGTTAAAAACCAAAATTTGCAGAAGATAATCATCACAGACACAATTGTTTAACATCTTTGAGTAATTCTAATTTTTACCAAATTCTCTAAATAGAGAAGGTTATTGTGAAATGACCACCTGACTGTGTGAAGTCCACACAGTCCTATAAAAATAAACCACACCCTGCAGCTGGGGATTTAGTTCAAGTGGTACTGTGCTAACCTTGGACGCACAAGGGCCCAAGTTCAATACCCAGTACCACAAAAAATAAAAACTTAAAATTTAAAAAAATAAGCCACACTCACTTCCAAAACTGCAGTGAATGAACGCTATAGAACACACACACACATGTTACCAGTACTTTTAACTGCCCTTATTTTCCATAACCTTTGAAATCCAGTCCAGTGCGTCACCAATATCTAGGGAAACACAGCCAGTAGGCACTTCGGCTTTTTTCTCAAAAAATCAGTGTCTTCTTGGGATTTAACAAGAAAGAAAGAAAAATAAGGAAAAATAATTCTAAGTAGATCCTAAATTCTTACCTGAGTCCTTCTTAAATTGTGTCTTGCAAGTACATAAGATATTGTCTGAATGGGTTTGTGTTTTTTAATTGAATTCTTTATTGGTACATATTATATACAGCTCACAATCATACTCAACAGTGGGGGATTTGTAGCAGTATATGACATAAGTTAATTCTCAAAAAACAGTCGTTAGAAATCATTTTCCAACCCTATGATTGCAAATTGGCATAAACCTTATGAAAAGTAATTTATCAACAGCTCTAAAATTTTAAATATATGAAAACTATAAAGTCTACAGACTATAAAAGACAACAAATCTATTTACATTCTTTATTGGTACATTTTATATACATATCTTGTTCATACCCAATATTGAGGATTTATACCAGTATATGACATGAGTTAATTCTTATTTTACCCATTGCCCTGTCCACGCTACATGCCACTACCCCATTTATGCATATGCTTTCTTTTTTTCTTTTTTTTTTTTTTTAGACAGGGTCTCACTTTGTAGTTCAGGCTGGCCCTCAGCTCACTATGTAGCCCAGGCAAGCCTCAAACTCAGCAATCCTCCTGTCTCTGCCTCCCGAGTGCTAGGATTACAGGCGTGAGCCACCACGCCCGGCACTGTGATATGTGGTATTGATTGCTGGTGGGCGTGAGTCACCACAACCAGCATTGTATGTTGTTACTGGGGAATCGAACTCAGGACCTTGTGCTTGCAAGACAGGCGTCGGAACCACTGAGCTAACCCTCTGGCCCCAATGCTTTCTTTTTTATAACATCATATTTTTTCTTGCCCTTCAATACCCCTACCCTTTCCCCTTTGAATATTTTGTTTCACAGTATCCATCAGACATTCTAGAACTCACTTACATCTCCATATTCTATTAGAGAAAAATATGATATTTACACATCTGTGACCTGTTTCACTTGTGAGTATGTTCTCAAGGTATGTCCATTTGAGTATAAATAACTCAAACATCACTTAATGGCAGAGTAATACTCTTATTTTTTTAAAAACTCATACATTCTTTATCCAGTCTCCAGTTAATGGGCATTTGGGTTGTTTCCAAGATTTAGCTATCACAAACTGAGCTGCTATGAATATGGGTACACATATGTCGCTATGATTCTTTTAATTCTTTTGTGTATATTCCTAGCAAGGGAATAGCAGGATCCAATGGGAACTCTAATCCTAGCTTTTTGAGAATCTCCACATTCATCTCCCATCTCCCTGATTGCACCAGTCTACATTCCCACCAGTGGTGGGGAAGGGTTCCTTTCTCCCCGGAACCTCACCAGCATTTGTTGCAGGTTAATTTCACAACAGCAGCCATTCTTTGTGGAATGAGATGAAATCTCAGTGTTGTTTTCATCTGCATCTCTCAAATGACCAGTGACATCGAGCATTTCTTCATATACTTCTATTTGCATGCCTATTATAAAAGTATTACAAGTGGATTATCATACATATTTATGTTACATTAAGCTTAAGAGACTTAAGATGTGTCATGTGCACATGCTGAATACCCTCAAGAAATGTTGGTATTATGTTGTAAATATGAACTAGAAATAACTGTAATGAGAGTAATAATGAGAATGGGGAAAGAAAATTAAGAGCCAGGGGGAGGGAGGTGGGTGAGAAGGGAAAGGAGAATAAAAAAGAATCAAGATATATTATAGACATGTATCTACTTCCTAAGAGCTATGTAAATTTTATGCACTACAAATATGTCGATACTAAAAAACTAAAATATAAAACAAAACAAAAAAACAAAAGAAGCTGTATCAATACATATAGCCATGTACTGTTCAATATAGTGGTCTCTTGACTAATTATGTTTTTAATCTCTTACAGTTATGCTGTATTCTAGAAAGGAATGTTGGTATATTAAAATAGATTAACATAATTATAGTAGGGTGCAAGTGGATGAGAAAAGAGGAACAGAAAGTAGAACCACTTTAGTAATCACACTTATCTGTACTTATAAGTGATTTGCATTTGTTTCTCTAATTTTTATCATGTTTGTACCCTTTATTTTGTTTAGATCAATGTATAAAAAGTAATATGGAAAATGGAAGGGATATCCTAATGTTGTTCAGTGCTTGAATTTTCCTCATTTTAAGTTTGTTCAAATAAACTTCAAAGAGTGTCTGGCTAAAAAAATAAAATAAAGTCTATTTAAAGACTATATGAAGAATTTGGGGGACAGCCCATATTATAATAATTGGTATGACTTTCAACTAGAAGAGCTTCTTTATGACAGGAAAAATACATGTTCGTTTATGTGTCCACAGAGCAAGATAAGTCTGAGATCTGTATTTTTAGCCCTTTGTATATATGAGATGTGCTCCTTATAGGTAGATTCAACCACTGTGGACCTAAAATAGTCAAAGCCCAAATGTACCTGTACCAAACATAAAAGTCTGTACCAGACTTTTTCCTTATCTAGACAAATGACATAACAATTTACATTGCATTGGTTATTGATAAGTCATCTAGAGATTGATGTATAGAGGAGGATGTTGGTAGATTCCATGCAGGGACTATGCCATTTCAATAAGGGACTTGAGCATCCATGGATTTGGTATCTGAAGAGGGTCCTGGAACTGAATCCCCATGGATGCTGAGGGACAACTCTATTGAGCACTTCATTAAGTATGTGTTCAGTGAATGAATGCTCCATTCAGGAGTATTTGCCATCAGCTTCTTGGTCCATGTTATTCTTTCCTCTGGCTTAAGAATTACCTTTTGGCCCCTCATTCTGCCCTCTTGGTAATGGTGTTCTTCAATTTGATCTCCTTGAATTGCCCCAGGAACCATGTGTTCATAGATGGTCTCATAGATTCTGTTCTAGCTCATGCCTAGACATTTGGTACCAGAGTGTTTGATAAAAGCATTTTTTTGTCTGCATTTCAGAGGGTAGTAGCTAACAAAAACTATATCATTTCCCTGGATATTCATTAGTAAGTAAAAAGTTCTTTAAAAACCTTCCACTTACAAAACTAGGAACAATTTGGGCTTCAAAATAAGTAATGAAAGTAATGAATTATGACCCACTACATTAAAAAGAAACCTATAAATCCAACTGATATAAAGAGACAAGTAGAAAAAGCATGAAGTTCTGTCTTAGAATACAGTGCCAATAAATACAGAAAGAAATCTGGTAAGTTATCCATGAATTTTCAAATTATTAGGTGAATGTGAGCTGAAAAGAAAGATTTTACATAGTCTCAAAATAGCTTTCTACATAAATTTTTATTAGTTACTAAGCAAAATAAAAATTGGCTGTATAGTGGAGAAACCTAGAAGACACTATTTGAATCATGTGACCAGAACTAACAATACCATTCCGTAAAGGACAAATCAGTAGCATATGACAGCTGATGGAAAGTGATGAGAAGAACACACAACACTTCTCTAATATCCAGCCTCAATTCACAACCTAGTTCAAATAGTATGTAAAGAAGCAATAAAAGACGTGCACATGCTTCTTTTTCCTTGGTCCATCTACCCATATCTTCTCCTTTCTTCTGGACCAGGGGCTGAAGCCTACTCTTGAAATTAAATGAATATATAGCAATTTCCCTTGCCTTCTAATTTAAAGTACTCACATTGCTCACTTAAAATATGAAGACAGTGGGAATGGGTATGTAAACATCAACATATTTAAACTCTTGTATTTTCTAAAACATTTTCCTCTGCATTAAGTCTGGGCTATGAAACAGTCTGCCACTCTAAATATCACTTGTCAGAATGTGAGAAATTGATAAAAGAGGAGAAATTTTAGAAGATCTAAATTCAGATGACCTTGACTACCATCCAGATAGCCCCCTGCTCTTTAGTTCTGACAAGTGAGGTGCAAAGAAGCCAACAACAACCAAAATGATTGTCTGAGATCACTAGCAACAAGCATAGCTGAGAAATAATGGACCCAAGTTACACTTGGATAATGTTTTCATTCTCTTGTCTCAATCTGCCTCATTGGGCAAATATACTATTAAAGAGTGTATTGCTTTCCTTCTAATAATCCCAAAGGTGATGATGAATAATAACAAGTATGAATATGGCAAATATGACACTATGGCTCAAAAAAGACAAAGAAACTATGCGGCTGTATTTCGCATTCCCATCTTCATTCCCTTTGAGATGCCCACAGTCAAGAAGCACTGCAGTCTAAACTACATACTAGAGTTATTGGTCATTTCACATGATTCAGTGTTCAAAAGTAGCTGGATTCGGTAATACTGGGTTTCATCCAGTGGAATTGTTCCAAGTAAACTGCATCTCTGTGCTAATGAGGACGCTGGCCCAGAACCTGCCCATGTCTCTCAAATAATTGAATTCCTTCCGGGCACCACAAGGAGAGAGTGTGGATATGTTTCTTTATTTATGTGAATCTCTTGTCTCTATGGCCAGTAAGGTATTAGATTGCGAGACTTCTCTTCTGCAACTCGTTCCACAGTTGTCATCTGTGCTATGCAAGTATTTATGCATTCAGTCGTTCATTTATCAAATATTAAGCAGCAACAAAGTCCAAGGTACTGTTGTTGCCATCATGCTAAAAACAAAAAAAACAAAAAAAAAAAAAAACTTTTGACCTCATGAAGCTTACAACCTAATAGGGGATACAGATGATAAAAATGTTAAGGAAAATAGATATGGATCAGAAAAGGCAGATAGGGTATTTGGAGCCTACTAAAAGAGGTTATGATAGGAAATAGGACTTTTGGGGAAGGACTCATTTGGTCAAAGATCTGTAGGACATGGTACATGTAGGAATCTGGGCGGGTAGAGCAAAAGGAAAGCCCTGAGACAGGAAATGTGGCTGGTGTTACATCTGCCAAGAACTACCAGGCAGCTACAGTAGAGTAAGGGAGGGAAAGAAGAAAAAAATGGAATGGGGTCAAAAAGTAATAGGAGGCTGGGCTGGTGATTTAGCTCTGTGGCTCCTGCGCCTGCCTGGCAAGCACAAGAACCCTGGTTCAATCCCTGGTAACCACATACAGCAATACTGGGTGTGGTGACTCATGCCCACCAGCAGTCTACCACATACCACAGTGCCAGGCATGGTGACTTCCACCTGTAATCCCAGCATTCAGGAGGCAGAGGCAGGAGGATTGCTGTCAGTTTGATGCTTTTCTGAGCTACATAGTAAGCTCAGGGCCAGCCTGAACTACAAAGTGAAACCCTGTCTCAGAAAAAATAAAAATAATAGGAGGTCAAGGTTTTGTAAGGTTTCTTAGGCCATTTTGAAGACATCGGTTTTTATTCATTGAAGGGAAGCAATCTGAGGATGGAGGCCCGAGGAATAACATTGTCTGGTACAGGTTTTAGAGACATTCTCCTGTGGTTTTAATGAGAATTCAATGAAAGGTCAAGAGAGGAAGAGCAGTATTAAGACAATAGAATTAATCCACGCAAGAAATGATTTTAGCTTAGACAAATGGCTGTCAATAAATGATTATGTTTTGCTGAAAAATTATGCACAGGCTTCTTCATGAGAGATCTCAGGACTGACATCAGGATGTTTGTTCTGAGCAGCTAAACGGATGGAACTGAAAATTACTGCATGACAGTTCTTGGGCCCACCAGCTCTCTCCCTTTCGTGTTGGCAATTCTTTAGCCATGTAATGTGATAACAATACAGTATCTTGAGATAGAAAAGAACCACAGTAGAGAGCTAGGACTTTCATTCCTTTCCCTCCGAGCTAGGAATAAACTGCCTGTGTAGGCTTGGACATCTTCCTGTCCTTCTGGAGGCAGGCTCTCCCTCTAAACATCATGCAGGAGCTGCATGCTCTCTTCACTGTGTAGCCTCGAGCGGGCTGCTTTTCTGGTTCCTTTTCCTGTGCTGCACGTGGGCAACAGATCATCAGACTTCACCTGACCCAAGTTGCTCTCTTGGAAACGTGGAGGACTATTCACATGGGACCTTAAGCTTCTTTTGTTCTCTGATGCCTACTTGTAAGCAAGCTGCTTTCTATGATGTGTCATGGTGTGTGGTGTATCACCCAAGGCAAGCACAGCGAATGCTGTGGCCCGGCGTGGGTGTGACTGGGAGGCTCAGTTTGAGGACAGACACATTATCACTAGGAACCATTGGGAAGATGTTTGGGTACTTGTGCTAACAGGTTTTGTGAGTCTTCTTTTCCACTTGTTTCTATTTTATCAATGAAACAGAAAATGAGATCATCAACTGAGCAAAGACAGAGAAGGTTTTTTGAAGTTTGAAAAGAAAAAATATGATTTAATAATCTAAGAAGGTCACTAAAGAGACAATGGAGATTTGGGCCTTGCAGATTACTGAAGGCAGGACTTGTACACAGTAGCCACAAATTTAAAGTTTTGCTGAACACATTTTCTGACATGCAGATGTAGACCTGTAGTAACCAGGAAGTTGGATTTAGTAGGACAGTGGTAATTACAGCAGAGGAAGAGGAGAAAAGGAAAACAGAATACTGGCAAGGAGGCAGCTGGAAAAATGGACCTTAGAATCAGAACTGGGTGGAAAAGATAAGGACAAAAGATGGCACAGGATTGGGCCGGAGGGTTAGCTCAGCGGTTCCGGCAACTGCCTCACAAGCGCAAGGTCCTGAGTTCGAGCCCCGGTGACCACATACAATGTTGAGCATGGAGACTCACGCCCTCCAGCAATCAATACCACATACCACAGTGCCAGGCATGGTGGCTCACCCCTGTAATCCCAGCACTTGGGAGGCAGAGACAGGAGGATTGCTGAGTTCAAGGCTTGCCTGGGCTACATAGTGAGGTCAGAGCCAGCCTGAACTACAAAGCAAGACCCTGTCTCAAAAAAAAAAAAATGGCACAGGATAAAAACAAGGAAAATTAAGTGGGTTTCCTATAAATTTGAGGGTGCATTATTAGTGACTGAAATGAGGTCGCTGCACTTAAGGCATCAAGAATCTTAGAAGCAACAGCTTTTGAGAAATGCACTCCCATTTGCTGTAGAACTTAATTGTACATATATCCTTTACATTGCTATTATTTTGAAGAATTCATATTTGATTCCACTGTCATTCAGTTGTATTGTACAATAAAGAATTTCTGTACCATCTTGAGTCTATTCCTTTACATTTTACTTCCTTTTGATTTTCTATTACTGACACTTGGCTTTCCATCAAGACTATTTCCATAGCAAATCTCTTCATCATAACCCCCCAAATTATGAAATGAAAAGGAATAATTTTCATAAAGATGATTGTTTCAATTAACACAGAAAAGGACATTTAACAAAATCTTATTCCTAATTAAAACTCTCAGCAATTTAGAAATAGGAACTATTTCAATTTGATAAAAGGTATAAAAACCCCAAATTATCATCACTTACAACAAATGTACCATTTGAGGACAATATTTATAATTGGGAGGTCATACATGTATGGGGAGAGGGAGATATGGAAAATTCCTTTACATTCCACTCACTTTTTAGTGTATACCCTAACCTGCTCATTAAAAAGTCTGTATTAACATTCTTCATGATAAAAGACAAAGCACTTTCCTCTAAGATGGGAAACAAATGAGGATTGAGTTCTCACTGTACTTATTCAATATAGTACTAGATGTTCTAGCCACACAAATAAGTACAAGATATAGATTCAAAATTAAGAAATAAACTATACTTATTGTCAAATGAAATTACTTTATTTAGAAAAATAAAGCTTGGATTTTAAAGCTTCTTAAATCTGAAAGGTGATTCAGCAAGGTGACAAGATAAGATCAGTAAAACACTATGAACATAGGAAAATCAAATTTAGAGCACATTTACAACCTCCTTAAAGGAATACTTAGGTATAAATTTCAAAAAAATATGTCCACTGTATGTAGAAAAACAATGCTGCTGAATAATTCAATTATGACCTAATTATAAAGATACACCATGTTCATGGATTTGTAGATTAAACATAGCAAGGACTTCACCTCTTCACAAACTGACTGGCAACCTTAACATGATATCTATCAAAATGTAAATGAGCATTAAAAATAAGAATTCAAAAACTATTCCAAAATTTATATGAAGAGGACACATTTTGGAATAGCTACAATAACCTGAAAATAAATGTATGAGAAATCTACTTGATACTGAGGTTTACTCTCTAGCAACAAAAATCAACAGTATTTGTGGAAGCATAGACTCACATATCAAAGAAGAGAAAAGCTAGAAACAGACCCATACAAACATTTCCAACTGATTTTTTTTCAAATTGATTTTTTTTTTTTTTTTTTTTTTTTTTTTTTTTTTTTTTTTTTTTTTTTTTTTTTTTTTTTTTTTTTTTTTTTTT
>PVIC010019824.1:0-30161 GCA_004025085.1 Thryonomys swinderianus | reverse complement strand
AAAAAAAAAAAAAAAAAAAAGGGGCCGGAGGGTTAGCTCCGTGGTTCCGGGCTCGATCCCTGGTAACCACATATAATGCTGGGCGTGGAGACACGCCCACCAACAATTAACACCGCATACCACAATGCTGGACGTGGCGGCTCAAGCCTGTAATCCCAGCACTCGGGAGGCAGAGACAAGAGGATTGCTGAGTTCACGGCGGCTTGCCTGGGCACCATAGTGAGCTCAGGGCCAGCCTGAACTACAACGCAAGACCCTGTCTCAAAAAGCAAAAAAAAAAAAGTCTGACTTCTTTGAAAAACGGTAATCAACAGTAGTGATATTTCACACTCAGCAGAACTGTTGTCAATTTCAAAATTACCTTTGAAATGTCTTTAAACAATGAAATACTAATATGTGGAACCAATGCATAAATTCATCATTTCCCATGATGTATATTATATCACCAAAGAGGTGCTGTCCAGCAGACAGGAACTATATGGATAGTTTCTTTATAGGCAAAGAAAGATGCTCAGTAACTTATCCCAGATCAAAAGACAGTAAGTACACAAAAATAATCAGACCTAGGTGTCTCAGTTTCAAAACCTATGCTATCTTCCCTAACAAAAGTGTAATATAGCATCACTGCTACAGGAATTCAAACTCAGGCCCCCAGCTGAAATGAAGTTCCTTTGCTCTATCTAGCTTCTCTCACCTCCTTTCTCTCACAGCACTTACCATAACATTATTTCACATTTATCTGGACTATAATTAATGGCTGACACAATCCCATACACTAGGCTGGAAGGACTGCATTCACTATGCATGGAAACCTATCTGTTTCTTCACCTCTGTAAACACAACAGCCAGCTTGGTAAATATAACACAACAGAAAATAAGGGATTCTGACAGAAAACAAAAACAGATACAATATTGACTCCTTTTTTTTGTTTTTGGTTTTTTTTTTGAGACAGGGTCTCGCTTTGTAGTTCAGGCTGGCCCTGAGCTCACTATGTAGTCCAGGCAAGCCTCGAACTCAGCAATCCTCCTGTCTCTGCCTCCTGAGTGCTGGGATGACAGGCGTGATCCACCACACCCAGCACTGTGGTATATGGTATTGATTGCTGGTGGGTGTGAGTCACCACGCCCAGCATTGTATGTGGTTACCGGGGATTGAACTCAGGACCTTGCACTTGCAAGGCAGACGCCGAAACCACTGAGCTAAATCTCCGGCCCTGCAATCTTGACTCTTATGTGAATAAATGAACCTTCCTTAATTTTAGTTTCCTTATCTGTATAAGATAAAAATAATATTGGCTAATTCATGAGCCAACACATGGAAGTAACTAATAAAGTATAAAGGATAATGATGGGCACATAAAAATGGGAGCTTTCATAATTACTAGTTTCATAATTATAGCATCTAATAAGTATTTGTGGAATATATACAAGCACACTCAGTTGGATGTTCTTTTTTTTGAGACAGGGTCTTGCTTTGTAGTTCAGGCTGGCTCTGAGCTCACTATGGAGCCCAGGCAAACCTCGAACTCAGCAATCCTCCTGTCTCTGCCTCCCGAGTGCCGGGATTACAGGCGTGAGACACCACACACCGCACTGTGGTATGTGATATTGATTGCTGGTGGGCATGAGTGTCCACGCCCAACACTGTATGTGGTTACCGGGGATTGAACTCAGGACCTTGAGCTTGCAAGGCAGACGCCGGAACCACTGAGCTAACCCTCCGGTCCAAAAGCAACATTCTTAACAACTAAAAAGGGTACTTACCTTCTGAATTCCTTTCCCTCTCTCTTCTTATGCATTCCAGTCTACCCTTCCTTATTTTCACCTTTCTCACTCTCCATGAATTTTTCCCTTTTGGTTCATAAATAAATCTCTTCCCTTGAGAATTGCCCTCTTGGGCCAGAGATTTAGCTCAGTGGCTCCATCGCCTGCCTTGCAAGCGCAAGGTCCTGAATTGGATCTCGGTAACCAGGTACAATGCTGGGTGAGGTGACTCACTCACTAGCAATCAATACTACATACCACAGTGCTGGGTGTGGGTGGTTCACGCCTGTAATCCAGGCACTCGGGAGGCAGAGACAGGAGGATTGCTGAGTTCGAGGCTTGCCTGGACTACATAGTGAGCTCAGGGCCAGCCTGAACTACAAAGCGAGACCCTGTCTCAAAAAAAAAAAAAAAGACCTGCCCTCTCAGCCTCTCAGGAGGCTACAGCAGGTGGATTTTTGAGAATTTGTGGTCTGTCTTAACTATGCAGTGAGTTTGAAGCCAATCTAAACAACAAAAAGCAAAACCTTAAAACCAAAAGGTAAAAATTTATAAAAATAACTATCCTATCTTCTCCTTCCCTTTATGGCCAAACTCTAAAAATACTTTTCTCTACTTCATCATTTCGAATCCCTCTCAAACTCATCAACTGAAATTCTTCAAACATCATTCCACCCAACTGCCTCACCCATAAATATTTTTAGGACTTCTATTTTACTTGGTCTCTCAGATACATCTAACAGTGCCAAGGACTACACTGTCTTTGGATTGGTTATTTCAATTCATTATGACTCATTTTCAATGAACTGACTGTGTCCCCTTTCTGCAAATGTGAACTGAAACTCTCATCCTTACAGTGATGGTATATGGAGGTGGGGGCCTTTGGAAGCTAAAACATAAAGGTAGAGTCCTCATGAACAGAATGTATGCCCTTTAAAGAAAAGGTTAAGAGAACTGACTTTCCACCTCTTTGTCCTCAAAAACTAGGTAGACACATCCTGGAAGAAGGCCCTCACCAGAACCCATTCATGTCTGATCTCAGACATCCAGCTTCTGGCTCTATAAGGACAAAGTTCCAGTTTTTAAGTCATCTAATCTATGGTAATTTGCTAAAACAGCACCAAATAACTTACTGCTACAATTTTAATATGGTTTGTCCCCTCTGAAACTCATGTTGAAATCTGATTCCCAAAGTAAGACTACTGAGAGGTCATATGACCTTTAAAAGGTACTTAATGGGATTTTTTGTTTTGTTTTGTGTGGTTTTTTTTGAGACAGGGTCTCACTTTGTAGTTCAAGCTGGCCCTGAGCTCACTATGGAGCCCAGGCAAGCCTCGAACTCAGCAATCCTCCTGTCTCTGCCTCCCGAGTGCTGGGATGACAGGCGTGAGCCACCATGCCCAGCACTGGAGTATGTGGTATTGATTGCTGGTGGGCGTGAGTCACCACGCCCAGCATTGTATATGGTTACCGGGGACTAAACTCAGGACCTTGCACTTGGGGGACAGGCGCTGGAACCACTGAGCTGGATCTCCAGCCCAAAAGGTACTTAATGGTTTTAACAGTTTACACCAAGCAACACTTGGGTATGTGTCTTTTCAACTAGTTGGTCTTAGAGCTCCAGTCTCCAAAAGTGAGCCAAAATAAACTTGGGGGCAAGTGTCTGGGGATTGAACCCAGACCTCAGGCATGCTAAACACTGTGCCACTGAGCTGCATCCCAGGCCTTTTGTTTTTTATTATTGTTGTTTTGAGACAGGGTCTTGTTATGTAGTTACGTAGTCCAGGCTGATCTTGAACTTGCTATGTAGCCCAGGCTTGCCTCGAATTCTCAGTGGTCCTCTCCTTCTTCAGCTTCCCGAGTGCTGAGAATACAGGTCTGTGCCACTTCACCTGGCTTTTTTTTTTTTTTTTCTTAAAAGGATCTCATTAAGGGCCGGAGATTTAGCTCAGTGGTTCCAGCGCCTGCCTGCAAGCGCAAGGTCCTGAGTTGATCCCGGGTAACCACATACAATGCTGGTCGTGGTGACTCACGCCCACCAGCAATCAATACCACATACCACAGTGCCAGGCGTGGTGGCTCACGCCTGTAATCCCAGCACTTGGGAGGCAGAGACAGGAGGATTGCTGAGTTCGAGGCTTGCCTAGGCTACATAGTGAGCACAGGGCCAGACAGAACTACAAAGCAAGACCCTGTCTCAAAAAAAAAAAAAAAGGGATCTCATTAAATTGCTCAGCCTGTTCTCAAACTCAACTTACTGAGTAGCTGGGAGTACAGAAAAACAGTTTACTTTAGTTATGTCCAGCTAAAATCAAACTGCTTTGTAAATGTCAAGCATCCCCCACTGTGTGGTCATTAACAAGTTAGTATCTGTGTCTCAGCTCCTCATGTGTAACATGGGAAGAGAAACAACATGTAACTCTTACATGTGAGCAGCATGTGGATTAATATATGCAAACTGCTTTCAACACTGTTCAAATGTTACGTATTTCAATAAGCAGAAATAAAAATACACCGAAAAACTGGAAAACTCAACTCTTACTATCCAAAATAAACTCTTAATATGCCAGATAATATTAAACATGTTAGATTTGTCTCTTATTTTCCAATATTCTAAAGAGATTCATCCATGTAGCATGGAAAAATCACATGTACAATTTGTTCAATTGGCCCTTCGAGCACAGATCACACTCTCAATCATGAAAAAATATAGCCTAGCTATGTAGAAGGATTAATAAAAACTAAGAACAGGGGCAGGAGGGTTAGCTCAGTGGTTCCGGCGCCTGCCTTACAAGCGCAAGGTCCTGAGTTCAATGCCAGGTAACCACATATGCTGGGCGTGGAGACACGCCCACCAACAATCAACACCGCATACCACAATACTGGACATGGTGGCTCACGTCTGTCATCCCAGCACTCGGGAGGCAGAGACAGGAGGATTGCTGAGTTCGCGGCGGCTTGCCTGGGCACCATAGTGAGCTCAGGGCCAGCCTGAACTACAAAGCGAGACCCTGTCTCAAAAAACAAAAAAAAACAACAACAACAACAACAAAAACCAAGAACAAAAAGGTCCCTGTATATTTAAGTCATCATTTGAAGATGGCAAGGCAATTTCCATTATCACAATTTTATATTCAGAAAAAAAACAACTAACAGCACAGTATCTGTTAAGTTTATATACAACAAGCAAGGTAAAATGAAAGAAATATTAGATCATGAAGGAAAAAAAGGTAGGTTTGTATCCCAGATTGGAACACTGGAAAATCACTTATTCCCTCAGACTTATTTTCTCTCTGTAAAATAGAACCTCTTCTATTCTGATTACTGAACATGTACTCTGAGCCAGTCATTGTGCTAGGAATTAGGGATAAGTTCAAGACCAATCTCTGGCTTCAAAGAATGTAGTCAAAGATATGAATGGAAGGTAAGGGGTTGAAGGAGAAGAGGATGACATGATCAGCATAAAAACAAAATTCACTGAGTAGCTGACACCATAATAAAAGTGACATACACTAAAAACAGAAGAAACAAATAATTCTATGTCTGAGTGACAGCTACACTTGATCTTAAAAGAGTTAGAAATTTTTGTCAGGTTACCTAGCAAGAAAAGAACACTGCACAAAATACATTGTGAGTGATTTGCAAATAGTTCACAGGAGTACAGATTAGAAAATGTGAGAAGGATGAATGATGAGAATGTGGACAGTCTGGATGTCACTGATTTATCATAAGAAGGAAGAGTCTTTAAAGGGAGCAATATCAGATCTATAGAGTACAACCATCACTTTTCAGAGTTGTGATGGGAGTATGCAACAGAAGAAAGGATTTCTAGGAAATATACATAATTTCCATAAGAAATAATGATATAGGGAGAGGAAGGAAGGAACAAACTCAAAACCTATCTGAAAGGTGGAATCCACAAAACTTGGAAAATGGCTACTTCTGGTAGAATGAGAGAAACAATTTAAGTGTCACAGAAGCCAGGACTCCTCATCTCCACATCCCACAGACACTACTTCTAAATCCATCTCAGCATCACTCTAGGAAGGTATGGAATTCCTGAATAGGACAAAACTTATCTGGCATCTCTACCCTAGAATGATACTGCTTATGAGAGGATGTGAAACATTAAATAGTATTTTTATTTATCATTTTAAGATAATATTATTTTGACTATACAATAAAGTCAATAAATATCAAGTATAAAGCAAAAAAATTATCCAAGAAGAAAAAATTTGATCTGAAATAATTGATTCTCCACATTAATTCTGGAGTTTCTAATCTTAATCCCTGAGGAACAGCCAGCTCTTTACAAACAGCAATCTGTTTCAGGGCCAAAGATTTAATTCAGTGGTTCCGGTGCCTGCCTCTCACAAGCACAAGGTCCTAAATCAATCCCCAGTACAAAAAGACAAGACAAAAAAACAAATCTGTTTTATATTTTTGTCTCACTTACAAAGACCAAAATTGATAACAAGGCTCACAAGGTCCTGAAAAATCTGGCCTCAAACTATACAGAGAGGCTTATCATAGAAGCAGGATACTATAGGATCTGAAGTCTGAATACCTGGAGTGAATACAGTCTTTGCCATTTACAAATGGTGGCTTTTTTTCCTGGATCAGTTTCTTCATTTATAAAAGAGATAATATGGTTATGAGTGATAGCTGGCACACACTCTAAACATACATAAAGATCAATAATATGTAAATATTGATGTCAATATTATGATATAGTACAATTGTGCACTGATACAGTAATATCATTATGGTTAATGTCACTATTTTTATACCTTTTGTAGGAGCTCATTGATTTTACAATTTTCCCAAAGAACCACACATTATTCCAACTCAACTTACCTATCTGTAGTTTTTACAGCATCCCCCCTCCACGCCCCTGGCCTAGCCCATTCATTCTTCATAACTCAGCTTACAAATCTTTCGCTCAAGGAGACCTTTAACAACCTTTAAGTCTCAGCCACAACCAAGTGTGATTCCCTGTTTTAGGCTTTTCTTCCAAAGCACTTATCATAGTATACAGAATCTGATTCATTACTTGTATAATCTGTTTTCTTTAGTCACTAAATAGTAAGCTCCATGAGAGGAGACTAAACTGTTGACTACTCTTGGATTCTAGCACCTGAACAATGAATAAATAACAGACACTACCAAATACAAGGAAACTTTTAAATGTCAAATATGAAAAAATGTTAATGTATATTACCATTATTATACACTGTCACAAACTTAGCAAGATCTTTTTCATTCAAAGCACAGAAAACCTATTCAAATCATTATCTTTTTTTTTTCTTTTTTTTTTTTTGAGACAGGGTCTCGCTTTGTAGTTCAGGCTGACTCTGCGCTCACTATGTAGTCCAGGCAAGCCTGGAACTCAGCAATCCTCCTGTCTCAGCCTCCCGAGTGCTGGGATTACAGGCGTGAGCCACCACGCCCGGCACTGTGGTATGTGGCGTTGATTGCTGGTGGGTGTGAGTCACCACGCCCAGCATTGTATGTGGTTACCGGGATCGAACTCAGGGCCTTGCGCTTGCGAGGCAGGCGCTGGAACCACTGAGCTAACCCTCCGGCCCTCAAATCATTATCTTAGTCCAGTGATGATGAACCTTTTAGAGGGCTCAACGATAACAGCCCACTATGCAATCCATACCATGTGTGTGCCATCACGGTCTTAGTCTATTTTGTTTTGCTGTAAAACAGCTTCACAGACTGAATTACTTATAAGGGAAAGAATTTTTTCTCACAGTTCTGGAAGATATTAAATTGAAGAATGTAATGCTGCATCTGCTCAAGATGTTGCTACTGCAATACAACATGGCAGAAAGTGAAAGGGCAAGACTACCCAAGAAAAATTAAAAGAACAAGAAGGGACTGACTGACCTGGCTTGTATAACAAACCACTCTTAACAAAATCAATCCTGAGGTAACTGCATGAATCCACTCAAAAGGGCAGAATCCCCCATGATCATATATCTCTTACTCGGTCCCAAACCCCAATAATACTGCATTGCAAGGAATTAAGTTTTTAACACATGAACCCTGCAGGACACGTTGAAACCACAGCAACCCTGTAATGAAAAAAAAATCATTTGGGTTGTTTTCACTTGTAAACCAGAAACTTCCTAGTTAAAATTTTCAATTCATAGGCCAGGGATTTAGCTCAGTGGTCCCATGTCTACCTCGCAAGCACTGGGTCCTGACTTCTATCCCCAATACCACATACCATAACACCGGGCATGGTGGCTCACACCTATAACCCCAGCACTTGGGAGGCAGAGGCAGGAGGATTGCTGTGAGTTCGAGTCTAATCTGGGCTACATAGTGAGCTCAAGGCCAGACTGACCTATAAAGTAAGACCGTCTCAAAAAAAAAAAAATTTTTTTTCAGTTCAACAGATAGAACTTTTACAATTTAAAAATCAAGAGGAAATGCTTACTGCAGCATTGTCAGGTTCTTCTTTAATTTTGTCCAGAAGCTTCTGCTGTGGTGCCATTCCTTTGTTACATTTATCATCCAAAGGTTCTTTCATTCTTTTATACGTGCAGGTGTTTTTCACTTTAAAACTAATAAGGTTTCTTCTTGGAAATGGATAGTTGGACCCCTAAAACACAACATAAGAAACTAGTACTTAGGTTTTTGGTTTGTTTCTTCTTGTTTATCTATATACAAAGTTCAGGGTTCAGCAATGAAAAGCAGTTCTGGGGGGTTATCACTAACTCTATTCTCTCTTTCTGCTCCTTTAGTAGCTACCTGCACGTAACTCTCCTATAATAGCTCCCACAACTGTAATTTATCTAAGCACAAGTACTGGAGTATTTGACATGTTGAAATTAGCTATGAGAAGAAATTATGAATTTGTTAGAGTCATCGATTCAAACAATACTCCATACGGTAAGTGTTATGATTTGGATGTCCCGTCAGTTTTTATTTTTCAAAATTGGAGCATATCAACCTTCACATCCTCACCTTAACTAAACAAACCTTCACTGGAACTCTCCAGGGACCCATTTCTTTGCCTAAGTCTAGATTAAAGAGCTCAAGAGCCCAGTCAAGTAAACAATAGGTATATTCTTGATAGGCTTTCAAGGTAAGTCTTTCCATCAAAAAGTAAATGTAAGTAAGTATTCAAACTACAGCAGAAAGCAAGTTCTCCAAAGCAACACTAAAGGTTTCAAAAGACCGTTCGAAGAGATAAGAACTTTTGACCACATGCACAGTAATCGGCCGGCGCTTATCCATACGGAGCATCACACGCGTTCCCAAATTCTCGTTCCCAGCCGAAAATTTCCACCCGCGTCGTCTAGGAAAGCGAACTAGAGGTACGAGCCTGCAGCTCACCTCGGCCCCGAGAGGGCGGTCTGCAGCAGCCACCTCCGCTACGCCGTCCGCGCGGCTCGTCACGTGGCACAACCTGCCCCGCCCCTCCCCCCGCCCTAAAGCACCACCCATCTCGCGGTTGCCTCAGCGCACCCACCTTCAGGCGCCTCCCCGCTCCTAGAGGAGCCACGAGTGTAATTCAGATAAGACCCTTGGGCTCCATGTAAGCAAGAAAAGAATCCTCTCTTCCAGGAATTTTTACTTGATCCATTAGGAACCAGCGTCCAGCGAACAGCGCACGTAAGCCCAAGTCTCCGCCCTTCTTTCCCGTCATGCCCCTGACCTGAGCTGAGTGGACCTTCACAAGGCTGGTCCCCGCCCTTTTTTCCTCCCGTCATGCCCTTCATCTGAATAGAATGTACCTTCTCAGCCTGTCTCCGCCCTTTCCCCCCTACCCCTACGCTCCCCGCCATGCCCCAGAACAGAGTTGAGTGGACCTTCTTACACCTAATCTCCACCTCCTTTCCCAAAATGCACCAGTAGGTCTTTCCAGCATCCCTCTCGGCTCAGATATGGTAGACTTCTTAAAGAGCCCACGCCTTGATTTTGAAAAGAGGCAGTTGAAGGGGGTGGTATCAGAGCCATTTGATGGCGCTGTAGATTCCCGGGTCCATTCTTTGATGCCCACACTGGTGGCCTGTCAAGAAACAGTAAGAACTAGCTGGGAGTGGTGGTGCGTGCTTGTAATCCCAGCTCTCTAGAGGCTGGAGTATTGACCTGAGTTCAAGGCCACCCTGAACTACATAGCATGACCGTGCCTCAAAACAAAACAAAACAAAACTAATAATACCTGACATTCATTAAGCTAATTAGTTGATAAGCACTTGTGGTGTAACATCCCACTTTCTTTTGACCACAATCCTAGGAGTTTTATGGGGTTTTTTGCAATACTATAAATAGAACTTGGAGGCCAGTGCTTCCAAGGTTAGGTCGGGTATCCCTTGAACTAAATTCCCAGCCCCTAAAAGATAAACTTTTTATCTCTGAGATATAAATGAAGGTAATGATTAACTTCTCAAAGTCAAGATGATTTTTTTTTTAATTCATCATTGTTTCAGATCCACATTCATGATTTCTGTCTGAGGTTGTTGTTCTTTAATTTTGACCTCTCTCACTCTATTTTATGAGTATGCTGCAATTTGACCCCCTACCATTGATGGGACATGAGTTGTTTTCAATTTGAACGATAAGAAATAATGCTACTGTGAATATTCTTACTTTTGTATTACATATGCACACATTCTTGTTAGGTTTATACCTAGTAGTGAAATTACTTTTTCCATATGTAAAACTTGATGTCTGACAATTTCAGAAAGTTGCTATTTCAGTTATCTTTTCACCAAATATGATTCAGTTATCCAGCATGGTTGCCAATAGTTACTACTATACAGCTTTTTAAATTTTAACCATTCTGTTGGCTTTAATTTGCATGTCCCAGGTTAGAAATGAGGTTGAGGGGCCAGAGATTTAGCTCAGTGGTTCAGGCACATGCCTAGCAAGCACAAAGTCCCTGGTTCCATTCCAGTAACCACATACAACACCATGCATGGTGACTCATACCCACTCACACCCAACCACAATGGCTGTGGTGGCTCACACCTATAAACCCAGCACTCAGGAGGCAGAGCCAGGAGGATTGCTGAGTTCAGGATTTGCTAGGGCTACATAGTGAGCTCAGGCCCAGCCTGAACTACAGAGAAAGACTGTCTCAAAAAAAAAAAAAAAAGGAGGTTGAGAATATAGTCGTAATTGTTATACCTGAATATGCTCTCAAAAGTGACTGAGTCTCCTCATTTTTTGGTCTTCTGTTTATTTTGTTTTTTTCTAATGTTCTTTTTTATTTTATTAGTGCATGTTGATACAACATAGTGGTGGAATTTGTTTGAGGAAGTTGGTAGATACATTTAACATACCTTAAATCAATTTCAATCCTATTCCCCCCCATTTTCCTCCCCTCACCCTCACCCTTAGTCTTCTTCCCATTCTCCAGAAGTCTATCTCCTGGTTGTCTGTCATCTCATCTTTATTTTATTATTTACTTTTTAGGTTTCTATGTAAGATAAAACATGAATTTAACTTTCTGAGCCTGGCTAGTTTCACTTAACATGATGATTTGTAATTTCAAGTTCCATCATTTTTTCTGCAAATGACATGATTTTATTCTTTATGACTGGGTAATGTTCCATTCAATATACTATCACATATTCTTTAATCCATTTATCTGTTAATAGGCATTTAGGCTATTTCCACAGCTCAGCTATTGTAAATTGTGCTTTAAATGTGAATATGTATGTATCACTCTAGTATGCAGCCCTTCCTTTTTCTGTGTGAAAGCTTTTTAATTTAGTCCTATTTTTAACATTCTGTTACAAATTCCTCTCCTTTTGGAGTCTTATTTAGGAAATTGTGGCCTGTGCCTGAGACTTCTGTTTCCCCCTGTCATTTTCCAGCATTTTCAATATTCCTGTTTTTATAACTAGATCTTCAATCCATTCGATTTGATCTTAGTGCAGGATGAGAAAGAGGGATCTAGTTTCAATTTTATGCATACATCAAGCTTTTTCAGCATCATTTGTTAAAGAGACTGGTTTTGTTTTGTTTCCTCCTCCATGTTTTTGGCTTCTTTGTCAGAAATCAAATGGCTGTAAGGGCTTGAGTTTGTTTCTGTCCCTTCAGTTCTAAATTTCTGTTTTCATGGTAGTACCCTCTTGATTTTGTTACTATAGCTTTATAGCATTTGGTGTGATGAGGAAAAAATATAATGAATGTTTAAATTTAAACATTTATTACAGTAAAGGAGACATTGCCTTTATCCCTCTCAAAGTCTTTCTCTTTCTTTGAATACACTTATCCCATCACTCTTGATCCTTTCTGAAGCAATTCTGGAAGTGCTCTTTCATGTCTTTAGTTGTGCAGTTGTGTCTGCCTCGATGTCCTGGATCAAGTCAAAACATTTCATGGTCCTTTTGACTTTGGAGAACAGCCAGAAGTCACATGCTGCCAGACTCAGTGAACAAAGTGGATGAGGGAGGACACATTATAATGCTTTTATAAACCTGCCTTTCCATTGAGTGGCAATCAGTAGAAGTATTCACCATAATTTTTATCAACATTAAGATACAAAAAAAACTTCCAGCAGAATGATGTGGTAAGTGTGTTCAAAGATCACGTATTTAGGGGCTAGAGATTTACCTCAAGTGGTTCCAGAGCATACCTAGCAAGCACAAGGTCCCTGGTTCGATTCCCATTAACCACATACAATAATACCCGGCATGGTGACTCATGCCCACCAGCAATCAATACCACATACCACAATGCGGGTCATGGTGGTTCATGCCTGTAATCCCAGCACTCGGGAGGCAGAGGCAGAGGCAGGAGGATTGCAGAGTTTGAGGTTTGCCTGGGCTACCTAGTGAGCTCAGGGTCAAACTGAACTACAGAGACCCTGTCTCAAAAAAAAAAAAAATCAGGGCAGGAGATTTAGCTCAGCTGTTCTGGCGCCTGCCTCGCAGGTGCCAGGTTCTAAGTTCGATCCTGGTGACCACATACAATGCTGGGCATGGTGACTCACGCCCACCAGCAATCAATACCACATCTCACAGTGGCGGGCGTGGTAGCTCACACCTGTAATCCCAGCACTCAGGAGGCAGAGGCAGGAGGATTGCTGAGTTTGAGGCTTGCCTGGGCTCCATAGTGAGCTCAGAGCCAGCCTGAACTACAAAGCAAGACCCTGTCTCACAAAAAAAAAAAAAATCAAATATTGGGGTGGGGACTTACCTCAAATGGTACCACGCCTATCTTGGAAGCACAAGGACCTGAGTTCAATCCCTGGTACTGCAAAAAAAAAAAAAAAAAATTTTTTTTCAAGTATTTTGAGGAAGATTATTGAAAATCTGTCTTTTTGCAATAATTTGTGTGTGTGTGTCCTACTGGGGATCAAATTCAAGCCCTTGGGCTTCCAAGGTAGGTGCACTACCACTTGAGCTACATCCTCAACCCTATAATAATTTTCTTTTTTAGGGTTTTTTTTTTTTTTTGAGACAGGGTCTCACTTTGCAGTTCAGGCTGGCCCTGAGCTCTCACTATGTAGCCCAGGCAAGTCTCGAACTCAGCAATCCTGCCTCTGCCTCCTGAGTGCTGGGATTATAGGCGTGAGCCACCATGCCCAGCATTGTGGGATGTGGTACTGGTTGCTGGTGGGTGTGAGTCACCACGCCCAAGATCATATCATTGTATGTGGTTACCAGAATCGAACAAGGGACCTTGTGCTTGCTAGGCAGGCTGCAGAGCCACTGAGCTAAATCTCCAGCGCTTTTTTTAGTTTTTTTGAGTCAGGGTCTCACTTTGTAATTCAGGCTGTTGGCCTCAAATTTACGGCAGTCCTCCTGCCTCTGTATCCCAAGTGCTGGGATTATAGGTGAGTCACCATGCCCAATATTGTTCTATGTGGTACTAGGGATTGAAGTTGGGACCTTGTGTTTGCAAGGCAAACACCAAACATGGGAACCACTGAGCTAAATCCCTGGCCCTTGTATGTCTTTTTCAATGAAGTATCAATTAAGATTCTTTGCCCATTTTAACTGGATTGTATATTTATTACTGAAATATGCCTTACTTATAAATTTTATACCAAAGTTCCTCATATAGCTGTATATTTGCAAAAAAAATGCATCTGATTCTTTGGGTTTGTTTTTGTTTTCTTTTATTTCTTACTTTAATGATCTCCTTTTTAAAATTTTCACCAATAAATTACATTCTTACTGTAGATTAAAATTAGAAAATTATATACCTGTGTGTAAGGTACATTTTTTTAAATGAATACAATATATTGGGCCAGAGATGTAGCTCAGTGGTTCTGGTGCCTGCCTCGCAAGTGAAAGGTCCTGAGTATGATCCCGGTAACCACACACGATGCTGGGCGTGGTGGTCACGCCCACCGGCAATCAATACCACATACCACAGTGTCAGGCGTAGTAGCTCACACCTGTAACCCCAACACTCAGGAGGCAGAGACAGGAGGATTGCTGAGTTCAAGGCTTGCCTGGACTACATAGTGAGCTCAGGGCCAGCCTGAACTACAAAGCGAGACCCTGTCTCAAAAAAAAAAAATGAATTCAATATATGCAAATACAATATAGGTAGCAGTGAAGACTGATTAAATATCAATCACCCAGGCTTTTTTATTGACAAGACTGAAGTAATCTGAAAAGTTATTTCCAAACCTGACTGTTTTCAGTGTCAGTTTATTCTCCAGGTCCATTACACAGGGTGAACACAAGATCTCTATACATCTCACACACTGTCATTTTCCAGACTTGGAGCAAGGGAATTTGATTTTCTAAAGAAGATGGTGGCACTAGGTTACAAAAAGAGCTTTTTAAATGAAATTAACACCCAATCCTCACTTTACAGAAAGTAGCTACTGATGTTGAAGAAATGATAGCCATCATTAAAAAGTCTGGGCCATGTCCTTAGGACTGGGCCAACAGAACACTAGTGTATTTATAAAATTGCTACAGTCTATAGGGGGTGAGGGGGTGGGTAGGGATGTGGGTAAAAATGAGAATTAACTTGTGTCATATACTGGTACAATTCCAAGAACCACTAAAGCCATTAAAGAACTTCATTTTGGGCGGGGGATTTAGCTCAGTGGTTCCAGCATCTGCCTGGCAAGCACAAGGTTCCAAGTTCTATCCCCAGTACCACACACCACAATACTGGGTGTGATGGCTCATGCCTGTAATCCCACCACTCGGGAAGAAGAGGCAAGAAGACTGCTATGAGTTTTAGGCCAGCCTCAGCTACATAGTGTGTTCAGGTCTGGCCTGAATTACAAAGTGAGACCCTGTCTCAAAAAACTAAAATAAAGGGTCGGAGATTTAGCTCAGTGGTTCCACCCCTTGCCTCGCAAGCACAAGGTCCCTGGTTCAATCTCAGTAACCACATACAATGATAAGATATTGGATGTGGTGACTCATGCCCACCAGCAATCAGTATCACATCCCACAGTGCTGGGCGTGGTGGCTCACACCTGTAATCCCAGCACTCGGGAGGCAGAGGCAGGTGGATTGCTGAGTTCAAGGCTTGCCTGGGCTACATAGTGAGCTCAGGGCCAGCCTGTCTCAAAAAAAAAAAAAAGAGTGGAAAAGGTCTATCTGTGTGCTGGAGATCTGAAGGATGCATTTAAAGGCGAGGAGCTCACTGTAGTGTTCCTTGCAAACCCGTATCAGGAGGCCAAAGGGTCTAGATAGACACGAAAAGACTATGCCCAAGGTGAAGGTGGAGGCTGGGGCTCCCCTGAAGAAACAAAAGTGAGCCTTCCCTCTCCATTTCCCTTTTACTCCACTGAGGAAGCAAGACTATTGGTTGCTGTCACTCATACCCAGGGTAGATCTGTTGTCTTCAGTAAATCGCTTTAGCTGTGCCCAGAACTATGATGTTTCATCCTCAAACTGCCACAGTCAGTTAACAGTCACACATGGTACAGTCTATTGTTCTACTTTCCCAGCAATTTCCTCAACTTTGTTCCCCAAAGCTTCTATTGAACCTCTAATGTCAGCTACCATATTTTTTTTAATTTCCCAGAGCTCTTTCCTGTTCTCTTAGTTCATCTTTTGTCATTGACTTGGTTCTGATTTTATAAATCTAATAAACTCTCTTAATTCTTCAGGCAAAATAATTAAAGCTGGTAAAATTTACATCATTTTCTTTTGTTTTTGTAGTATTTTCCTTCAATACTCCAGGTTTTCTTTTTCTTTTTTACTCTTGGTTTCTCTCTTTCACTTTAAACATTTCCTCAGATTGACTGAGACTCCTCTGTGTGTGTGTGTGTGTGTGTGTGTGTGTGTGTGTGTGTGTTTGATTTTGGGGGCTGGCTCCAAGGATAATCTACCACTAAATCTACCACTAAATATTTTTAATTTTTTAATTATTTATTTATTATTTTGAGATAGGGTCTCGCTTTGTAGTTCAGGCTGGCCCTGAGCTCACTTTGTAGCCCACACAAGCCTCAAACTCAGCAGTCCTCCTGCCTCTGCCTCCCAGGTACTGGGATTACCAGGGTGAGCTACCACACTCGGCACTGTGGTATTATTATAGGTAGAAAAGCCAGCTAGACATATGTAGGCAGATAGATAGGGCTGGCTTTTGCAAAAAAGACATCCTCAAAGGTCAACACCATCAATGAGAAACTACACTTCCAGACAGCAGTGACCAGCAGACCTCATTCTCCTAGGATGGAATGTCAAAATCTGGATCCAGCCCCTCCCTGGAATGCGATAATTGCAAATTCCCCAGACAGCCCGTCAGGACTTTGAACCACCTGGAGGAGTCTCCTGACAAGCAAGACACCCTAGGGCTTGATTTCTCATTGGACCCTATTCAATCAAAGTTGCTGAAGTAACTATGCTTGTTATTTACCCATTGGTTAGCCATGGTTTGCCCATTTCTTTCAAATCTTATTGGAAGCCCCTACTGTACTCATTGGTCAATTCCAACCCATCTACCTTTTTTGAATCTTATTGGTAGCCCCTTATTTCAGACCCGCCTCACCTCTTGCCTTTGCTCCATAAAAGCCCTCTAAAAGGTGACGTAGCGGGGTTACCCACTTTCCGGATTCCCCCTTCTGTCTCTCTCAATAAAATTTTCCTACTCAGGGCCGGAGGGTTAGCTCAGTGGTTCCAGCGCCTGCCTCGCAAGCGGAAGGACCTGAGTTCGATCCCCCGTTACCACATAGAATGCTGGGCGTGGAGACAGACCCACCAGCAATCAACACCGCATACCACAATGCCGGATGTGGTGGCTCACGCCTGTCATCCCAGCACTCGGGAGGCAGAGACAGGAGGATTGCTGTGTTCGCGGCAGCTTGCCTGGGCACCATAGTGAGCTCAGGGCCAGCCTGAACTACAAAGCGAGACCCTGTCTCAAAAAGCAAAAAAAAAAAAAAATTTTCCTACTCAAACTTCCGTCAATCCTAAAACTCATTCTTTGATTTTTAGAGAACATGAACTCGCGTTTCAGGTGGAGATACTCCTGCATCAGTATGTGGTACTGATTGCTGGTGCGTGTGAATCACAATGCCTGGTGTTGTTGTATGTGGTTACCAGGGATCAAACCAGGGGTGTTGTGTGTGCTAGACAGGCACCTGAACCACTGAGCTAATTCTCTGGCCCTAAATATTTTTTTACTTTGAGATAAGCGGTCACTAAGTCACCCAGCTGGCCTCAGGCTTGTGATCCGCCTGCCTCGGCCTCCTAAGTGCTAGAACAGCAGGCATGTGTCATTGTGCCCAACTTCTGCTCATGTTTGCTTGTTTGAGCATACGGGGTAAGGGGCTACACGAGAGTTTTCTTGGAGGGATCTCCAAATAACCCATGTACAGAGCTCTTCTCTAGGGTCATTCAGTTTCTCCAGTGTAGAATTCTTTAACGTTTGCGTTAAAACCAGGGTCTGACCGGGCACCTGTCTATAATCTCAGCACTCCAGAGGCTGAGATCCAGGATCACTGTGAGTTCCAGGCCAGCCTAGAATACAGAAGAGATCTTGCCTCAAGAGAGCCAAGAAGATGCCAGGGAGTTGCATTTCAGTGGTGCCATGTCTGCCTCACAAGCCCAAGGTCATGAGTTTGATCCCCAGTACCAAAAAAAGTCAAAAACAAAAACCACCCCAAAACTGAAACCAGTCAGGCAGAAGCAACATGAGAGACAGATTATTCTGTTTGTGGGCTTCACCATTTTCATTTCCTGTGTCCATCACCACTCATAACTCTACTCTCGCGTTGTTCCAGACACACCCAAACCACTTGCCTGTCGGTAATGGATGCTAGGAAACCTGGGAATGATCTGTCCCAAATTTAGAGTTTCTACCAATTTCTATGCTTTCATTCCTATGTTACCATCCACCACCTGGTACATTTTGAGTCTTGTATTTCACCTCTGAAGATAGTTTCTTTTGTAAGTATTTATTCTTCAAAAATATGCTGGGCTGGGCCAGAGGATTAGCTCAGTGATTCCGCGCCTGCCTCCCAAGCGCAAGGTCCTGAGTTCGATTCCGGTAACCACATACAGTGCTGGGCGTGGAGACTCACACCCACCAACAATCAATACCACATACCACAGTGCCGGGCGTGGTGGCTCATGCCTGTCATCCCAGCACTCAGGAGGCAGAGACAGGAGGATTGCTGAGTTCGAAGCTTGCCTGGGCTCCATAGTGAGCTCAGAGCCAGCTCGAACTACAAAGTGAGACCCTGTCTCAAAAAAAAAAAAAAATGCTGGGCTGGAGATTTAGCTCAGTGGTTCCAGCGCCTGCCTAGCAAGCACAAAGTCCTGAGTTCGATCCTCAGGAACGACATACAACAATACCAGGTGTGGGGACTCACCCACCAGCAATCAGTACCACATACTACCAAACCAGGCATGGTGGCTCATGTCTGCAATCCCAGCACTTGGGAGGCAGAGGCAGGAGGACTGCTGAGTTCCAGGCTTGCCTGGGCTACACAGTGAGCTCAGGGCCAGCCTGAACTACAAAGTGAGACCCTGTCTCAAAAAAAAAAAAAAAAAAAGTTGAGGACTTCTAGTTTTTAATATCCCCTGTCCCGTTATTCTTGCTCTTTTGTATTGTGTTTTATTCCTTTCATTTCACTTTAATTGAATTTCAGAAGAAAGGCTTTTTTTTTTTTTTTTTTTTTGAGACAAAGTCTCACTTTGTAGTTCAGGGCTGGCCCTGAGCTCACTATGTAGCTCAGGCAAGCCTCCAACTCAGCAATCCTCCTACCTCTGCCTTCCGAGTGTTGGGATTACAGGCTTGAACCACCAAGCCCAGCATTTGTGATATGTGGTACTGATTGCTGGTGGGCATGAATCTCTAAGCCCGGTATTATTCTTTGTGGTTACTGGAGATTGAACCAGGGACCTTGCACTTGCTAGGCAGGCACCTGAACTACTGAGCTAAATCTCCAGCCCAGGAAAAAGACATTTTTTAGTAGAATTTAGCCCTGTCAACTCAACTTCCAAATACTTTCTATTGTTTCACTTTCTGAAAAAAAAAAAAAAAAAAGCAAGGTATCCAGTATGGAAAGATCAATTCCTGTCATTATGCCCCACACCAGAAAACAGGCCTGTCACAGTTAGAGACTCATCCTATACCTGATGAAAAGTCAAAGACCCAGGCAGTCTACGAGTCTAATACACTGTGCCCCTTCGCTCCCATGCTGCACCCTGTGGAGGGACAAGAAGGGCTCTCTGGAGAGGACAGAAAAGCACCCAGACTGTCCTCTCATTGTGTTTCAGCAGATGATGGGGTGACTTTCATTCCGAAGGTAACATTCCCATATCCACTCGGAAAGGGAACCTGTGGCCCGGGAAACACGTCTGTCTGCCTGCTTCCTGGTGTCACACCTCGCTCTAAAGGGCTCTGCCTGTGTCTCTATCCCCGTGCTCTTCTTCCTTTCTAGGATATTAGTCTGGGCCTCAGAGCCCTCTCCTTCCTTCAGTTTATTGGCCTCACTGGCTTAGAAGGTGATTAGGAATTTAATTATTTAGTTTCTCCAGCTTAGTAGATTAATTCCATCCATCACAGGCAGACTGAGCCTTTTCTCTCTGTACTCTTTCCAAGGCTGCCTAACCAATTCCAAAAGGAAGTAGCTTCATAGCTCACTGAGCCTGGAGGCAGTAGATGAAGTTTACTTAGGGTGAGGGAATATTATAAATTTGAGCCACAGAATGTGTTTTTAGCAATGAGTATAAGCGTTAACATATTTATCTGTGAAGAATGTGCAATAACAGGCCTCTCAAGCTTCTGCTTAGAAAAGGCCAAAGTATAATTTTCTTTTCCTTTCTTTTTATTGAGACAGGGTTTCACTTTGTAGTGAAGGCTGGCCCTGAGCTCGCTATGTAGCCCAGGTAAACCTCAAACTCAGCAGTCCTCCCGTCTCTGCCTCCCGAGTGCTTTCATGGCAGGCGTGAGCAACCACACCTAGGGAAGGTGTAATTTTCTTTTGTCATCCTCCAACCAGCTTCATCTGAGAGCAGCTGCCTCCACTGTGCTGATTGTTTGACCCCAGTGAGCTCGAAGTCACATACCTGAGTCATACTGGAGGGAAAGTCAGGGCTAGCTCAGTGAAATTGGCCTTTCAGAGCAGAGGCCTAGGTGGAGGTGCCTCATCAACTCCCTCAAGGAACTACCAAGAGATAAAAAAGAAACTCACATACACACACACCCCCAAAAAAAGACAAAACAAAACAAAAAAACAAAGAGAAATTGTTTGGCACCAGGGATGTAGCTCAGTGGCACCACACCTGCCTCCCAAATGTAAGGTCCTCAAAGCCATACAAACACAGAGATAAAAAGAAATAGAAAGCCATTGAACACAGTGGAAACATCACTTTTTTTTTTTTTTTTGAGACAGGGTCTCGCTTTGTAGTTCAGGCTGGCCCTAATCTCACTATGTAGCCCAGGCAATCCTTGAATTCAGCAATCCTTCTCCCGAGTGCTGGGATGACAGGCGTGAGCCACCACGCCCAGCACTGTGATATACTGTACTAATTGCTGGTGGGTGTGAGTCACCATGCCCAGCATCCTCTGTGGTTACTGGGATCAAAGGGCCTTGCGCTTGCGAGGCAGGCGCTGGAACCACTGAGGCTAAATCTCCGGCCTGGAAATATCACTTCTGATAAGTGTTATTGCTTGTGTTTAGATGTCCCCCCAAAGCCTCATGCAGATAAAGTGGGTCTTTCTTTTTCAGAGGTGGCTCACCCTAGAGGGTGTGATTCTGAGACATAGGGTGTGTGATTATTAAAGGACCATGCATGAGTGACTGGTTTGTCTCCAGCATAATCCCAGGAGTCTGGATAAGGTATAAGGGACAGAAATGTGCTGTTAAGTTTCCTCCTGTCACTCTTGCAGTCTTCCGTCACCATGAACTGTTGCGTCTCTGCCACCCTACCTTGAAGCCAGCCAATTATGGACTGAAACCTCTACAAACTATAAATCAATGGGCCGGAGATTTAGCTCAGTGGTTCCAGCACCTGCCTCACAAGCACAAGGTCCTGAGTTCAATCCCCGGTAACCACATACAATGCTGGGCATGGAGACTCCCGCCCACCAGCCATCAATACCACATACCACAGTGCTGGGCGTGGTGGCTCACACCTGTCATCCCAGTACTCGGGAGGCAGAGACAGGAGGATTGCTGAGTTCGAGGCTTGCCTGAGCTACATACTGAGCTCAGGGCCAGCCTGAACTACAAAGTGAGACCCTGTCTCAAAAATAAAAATAAATAAACTATAAATCAAATAAACCTTTTACCTTTTAACTTTGGCTGTCAGGTATTTTGTCTCAGCAAGGAGAGAAAAATAACTAAGACAATAAGATTGTCAAAATTGTCCATCAGATGCAGCATCAACATTTAGCCAGAGAATTCTCCGAATTCATTATAAAGATTCTGGAGATTGCCTAGCTTATAGATGGCAATGTTGACTGCCACCACATTCAGGACATCAGAGATGACATTAACAATGGTTCGATGGGAAAGGGAGTAGCTTGAGGGTAGAGCCCTGAGTATGATCCCCACTACCCCAGGGAACAAGACAGAGAAATAAAATCAGTGGCATAACAGAATGCCCAGCTGAAGTTCAAATGAAAATATTACAGTGTGATAACCAAAAACATTCATGGTAACATGTATATGTAGTCAGGTGCTTATGTAAATTTTATGTGACCTAAAGTGCCCCAAACATGCATTTATATGTAAATAGGGATAGAGGAGTGATCCTGATTAAACTCTATTGTTATTCTAACCTTCTCTGGCCACTACTACAAAACAGATAGGCAGTTTTCTGACCGCCGTGTCTCTCTGGGACCAGCTCCCAGTTGTGGGCTACAGACTCAGAAGGCAACATAGTGATTATGTGGCCTGAGGTTTGTGTGCTACTTGAATCCATTCCAAAACAAGTCTTCTGTCTCAGTCTGCCCATTTTCAACACAGGAAGTCAACTCCTCTCCAACTGTTCTTTCCATATTGGGTTCTGATTATAAAACCCTGAGCCAGAAAGTGAAGGTATTTCCCTTCTTTCTGTCTTGTCCTTACTCTTGCTCATATAATTCAAGTTTGGGGTGCCATCTTTCTTTCCTTGATCACTGAGCTTCAGATTATTGAATATCGTTGGGAACTGGAGGTATAGATAGATGGGGGTGGATCTTAAAGTTCACGCTGTAGTGGTATTATAGGTAGAAAAGCCGGCTAGTCATATGTGGGCAGAAAGATAGGCCGGCTCTTGAAAGACTTGCAAAAAGGACATCCTAAAAGGTCAACACCATCAATGAGAAACTACACTTCCAGGTAGCAGTGACCAACAGACCTCATTCTCCCAGGATGAAATGTCAAAATCTAGATCCGGCCCCTCCCTGGAATGCAACAATTGCAAATCCCCAGACAGCTGGCCAGGACTTTGAACCACCTGGGGGAGTCTCCTGACAAGCAAGACCCTCTAGGGCTTGATTTCTCACTGGACCTTATTCAATCTAAGTTGCTGAAGTAACTATGCTTGTCATTTACCCATTGGTTAGCCATGGTTTGCCCATTTCTTTCAAATCTTATTGGAAGCCCCTACTGTACTCATTGGTCAATTGTAACCCGTCTACCTTTTTTGAATCTTATTGGTAGCCCCCTATTTCAGACCTGCCTCACCTCGTGGCTTTGCTCCATAAAAGCCCTCTAAAAGGTGAGGTAGGGGGGGTTACCCACTTTCTGGTTTCCCCCTTCCGTCTCTCTTAAGGCAGAAGTTTCTCTCTCAATAAAATTTTCCTACTCATGCTGGGTGTGGTGGCTCACGCTTGTAATCCCAGCACTCGGGAGGCAGAGGCAGGAGGATTGCTGAGTTCCAGGCTTGCCTGGGCTACAAAGTGAGCTCAGAGCCAGCCTGAACTACAAAGCGAGACCCTGTCTCAAAAAAAAAAAAAAAAAAAATTTTCCTACTCAAACTTCCTTCGATCCTAAAATTCATTGTTTGATTTTTAGAGAACATGAACTCGCATTTCAGGTAGGGAGTTAGGCCTTAACTCTCCTGCGTCAGTGGGGAGAAATTAAATCAAAGGCAGAGGTAGCTCAAAGTCTGCACTGCCTTCTCGCCACACACATTGCTCTGCTACATCCTCAGCTTCCCTTTCTCTCCTGTCTGGCAAAGCACAGGAATCCACCGAGGGGATCTGGACTTAGACTTCTCTGAGCTTGGGGCAGGGTCACGCAGAGTTTCTATCTGAGGGAATAGAAGTGTCACTACAGGGCTGGAGGATTAGCTCAGTGGTTCCGGGGCCTGCCTCGCAAGCGCAAGGTCCTTAGTTTGATCCCAGGAAACAACATACAATGCTGGGCGTGGAGATTCATGCCCACCAGCAATTAATACCACATACCACATACCACAGTGCCGGGCCTGGTGGCTCAGGCCTGTAATCCCAGCACTCGGGAGGCAGAGACAGGAGGATTGCTGAGTTCCAGGCTTGCCTGGGCACCATAGTGAGCTCAGGGCCAGCCTGAACTACAAAGTGAGACCCTGTCTCAAAAAAAAAAAAAATGTCACTACATGAGCCACGTATCCCTCCAAGCATTGAGGCTTCAAGGGCTCCATGAGCTCCAGCCCTTTGTTTCAGCTCCTGTGGAAGAGGTCCAGTAGGAAAGGAAGGGCCTTGCTGCTGGAACCTCCTATCTTGTCTTACAGACAGAGATCTTATAGGACAGTACAGTAACTTAGGAGGCAGTTGCAAGCTCTGGGTTCCCGGAAGGGCAAGAAACATGAGTCAAAGATTTTTTTTTTTTCTTTTTGAGACAGGGTCTCGCTTTGTAGTTCAGGCTGGCCCTGAGCTCACTATGGTGCCCAGGCAAGCCGCCACGAACTCAGCAATCCTCCTGCCTCTGCCTCCTGAGTGCTGGGATTACAGGCGTGAGCCACCACATCCGGCATTGTGGTATGCGGTGTTGATTGTTGGTGGGCGTGTCTCCACGCCCAGCATTATATGTGGTTTCTGGGGATCGAACTCAGGACCTTGCGCTTGTGAGGCAGGTGCTGGAACCACTGAGCTAACCCTCCGGCCCCTGAGTCAAAGATTTTGAAAAGCCATTGATGTGACCCAGTTGAGCAGCTTTTCCCTCATGGACCTTACCATGGACTTGATCTCCTGATAACAGCTTCCAACTGTCCTAGCAGTCTTTTGGTATCCCCAGAACCAGAGACATCTTGGGCGTTATGGTCACATCAGCCTAGTCTTAAATTCTCAGAATAGAGAAGACTGGGGTACTAAAGAGGAAGAAAGAAAGCAAGAGGATTCCTACTGTACCAGGGACCATACTGTGTATCATGCAGATTAATCTTTTAATCCTCCCTGTAACTCTCAACTTCCGCATATAAGGACATATACACATTCTTTTTTTTTTCCATTTTGAGACAGGGTTTCACTTTGTAGTTCAGGCTGGCTCTGAGCTCACTATGTAGTCCAGGCAAGCCTTGAACTCAGCAATCCTCCTGCCTCTGCCTCCCGAGTGCTGGGATTACAGGTGTGAGCCACCACGCCCGGCATTGTGGTCTGCAGTATTGATTGCTGGTGGGCGTGAGTCTCCACGCCCAACATTCTTTGTGGTTACCAGGATCGAACTCAGGACCTTGCGCTTGTGAGGCAGGCACTGGAACCACTGAGCTAACCCTCCGGCCCCCATATACACATTCTTAATAGCATTTATCTGTAATGGGTAAAACACTATGAGACTTTGTTCAATGCTTAACAAAATAATGTGTTATCAGCAATAAAGTATTTCTAGAAGCCAAAATATTGTCTGTCTTCCCTGTGTGTGTGTGCATGGTGTGTGTGTGTGTGTGTGTGTACTGAGGATCAAACTCAGGCTCTCATTTCTGCTACCATTGAGTTCTACTCCCAGTCCTTAGTTCCCATTTTTTAATATAAAGGATCGATTGTTACCATTGTAGACCTGACTTCTGTTCACCTTCTCAGGCTTGCCTAGTGGATGTATTGCCTTTTCCAAATGGACAGTTTGGAAAATAAATTCACTGCATGCAGTTCAGCCTTAAACTCTTTTCTGCCTACCTGGGGGCAAGCTGTCAACAGGGCATTCTAGTTTCTTTTGCTTTTCTCTGCCTTAATTCTCTCAGAGGCAGGCCTGCCACATGAGGACATCGTACCATCAGCCTAACCTTTCTAGTAATGAAGGTGATACATACCCTTTATTTGCCACTTCCTGTGTCTCATTTCTCAAATGAATTCTCAATGAGTAGGGAAGAGAAATGTCAATTTTGGAGCCTCCTTCAAATTCCCAGTAGTGTAGCAGAAAGAATACTGAAACAGGAGATATATGGCCAGGTTTATTATCCCAAATCTGTCACTTAGGACTTATTTGCCTTAGGGCAAATCACTTGCCACTTAAGGCCTCAATTTCTTATCTGGCAGCAAATGAGTCTAGGTTCTCAATTATAAATGATAGAAACCAAGTCAAATTACTATAAACCAAAACATGAGAAATATGTGATAAGGATATTAGTAGTTTATAGAATGATGAGAAGCTAAAATTAAAGGTTGAGACAACAAACTGAACCAGAGACAAGAGCAGCCTGATTCAAGTCATGACTACTGATAAAATAAACCATCTGCCAACTTCTTTTAGTCTGGGTAAGATTAAAAACTAAAATAACTTCCCAAATTCTAAAGGTTCATAGTCTATAAATTCATTTCTTTTTTTTTTTTGAGACAGGGTCTCGCTTTGTAGTTCAGGCTGGCCCTGAGTTCACTATGTAGTCCAGGCAAACCTCAAACTCAGCAATCCTCCTGTCTCTGCCTCCCGGGTGCTGGGATGACAGGCATGAGCCACCACGCCCAGCACTGTGGTATGTGGTATTGAATGCTGGCAGGCATGAGTCTCCACGCCCAACATCATATGTGGTTACCGGGGATCGAACTCAGGACCTTGCGCTTGCGAGGCAGGCTCCGGAACCACTGAGCTAACCTTCCAGTCATCGTTTCTATCTTGCCCAACAGCCCAAGTTGGGTGCTCCTGGTCCGGTGGCTCCCCTCCAGCCAGTGTCTCAGGGATCCAGATCCCTCCCATCTCATGGTGCAGTGCTCCTCTGCATCCTAGGAGTCCTCTTCACTCAGTCCTTTTCCCAGTAGTTGGGGAAAGAGAAGGCAAAGGTCAAGTGCAGAAGGTTTGTGTAGGGCAAGCCTGAGTACTCTGCAACATTTCCACCTAAATTCCCTTGTCGGGAACTCAAGTCGCGTGGGTAGAATTACAAGACAAAGGTATTCCATCTGTCTGTCGGGAGATTATGGAAGCTGAACCACTGACAGTCTATTGGCACGTTATTTGGATAAGATTGAAAGCACTGAGAAGGATCACCTGATTTGCTAAACGTAGGTTATCTGCTAATCTATTAGCAATATTCAAAAAGAAAGAAAGGAAGACTCTGTCTCTTGTTACTTTGCTATGATTTGTGTTACTCCTCTCAAAAGAAATCCACTTTGAATTTAAATGAGATATTAAGATATAGGACAGGACCAGGTGTGTGCCATTTCTGTTCCTTGTTTTGTGGTACTGAGAATGAAACCCAGGGCCTTCGCACTGAGCTACATCCCCATTTTTTTATGTTTTATTTTGAGACAGGGTCTCATTAAGTCACTAAATTGCCCACGCTGGGTTTAGACTTGTGATCTTCCTGACTCAGCTTTCCAAAGTGCTGGGATTATAGGTGGGTGCCACCATGCCAAATTTGAAGAGGTCATCAGGGCTCTGTCTTCACCAGTGGATGAACCCACTTGTGTTATTACTGGATAAATATGTTATCTTAAGAGTGAGTCTACTATGAAGCCAGTTTGGCTAAGTGTTTTGTTTTGAGATAGGATCCTGAGAGGTAGATCCGGCTGCCCTTCAACTCACAGCACAGGCTGGCCTTAAACTCGCAACAACCCTCCTGCCTCTGCCCCCTGGAATTACAGGAATACTCCACCATGCACAGCTGTTTCAGTCTTTCACCATGTGATGCCCTGCTCCACCAAACAGCAAGAAAAGCAAAACATTTTGCCATCAAAAAAGCCATAACCTTGCCAGCAAAGTGACCGGCTTTGCCAATAAGACTATCAAGTAGCCCCTTGACCTTGAACCAGACACGAGTTGAAAGATAATTATTTGCTTTTTTAAATTTATTTTTATTTATTTTTTTAATAATTATTTTCTTACAACTAAAGGACAAAAGCCTTCTGTAAGTCCAGAAGGACTCTCCAACTCTCAGAAGAACAACTAATCAGCCAATACAGTATCAGTCCATGAAAATTAATAGTCCATGAAAATATAATGTAAGAAAAGTTGAACACAGCAATAAAACAGGTTAAAATGGAAAAAGTATTGCAAGGTTATGACCTTAAAAAATTTTCCCAGGAGTGCCGGGCATGGTGGCTCATGCCTGTAATCCCAGCACTTGGGAGGCAGAGACAGGAGGATTGCTGAGTTCAAGGCTTGCCTGGGCTACAGAGTGAGCTCAGGGCCAGCCTGAACTGCAAAGCGAGACCCTGTCTCAAAAAAAAAAATTTTCCCATGACTTGTCATTCCTAAAAATAACAGCTGATAAGAGCTCTAATATTTTAGCCTAGGCTTTACTCTTATGCACACCCCCATCGTCCAGATTAGTATCTGAGGTTGTAGCTCAGTGGCAGAGAACTTGCCTAGCCCTGGGTTTACTCCCTAAAATGACAACAAAAGCAGTAACTACCTTGTTTGAACTTTAATAGTTTTATTAAGAAAAAGAATCTGGAACTCTTTTGTAGAAGAACTGATTCCACACGGCAAGGAATATTTTGTTGTAGCACAAAAGAAAAAATGTTTTAAGGATGTCAGGGTAAGAGCCAAATAGAGCTTAAGGATGCATCCACTGGCTGAGTGTAACAATTTTATTTTAAAACATTGTAGTTAGGGGCTGGGGATTTTGCTCAGTGGTTCCAGTGCCTGCCTAACAAGCACAAGGTCCTGAGTTTGATCCTGGTAACCACATACAACAATGCTGGCCATGGTGACTCACACCCACCAGCAATCAGTACCACATACCACAGTGCCAGGCATGGTGGGTCACACCTATAGTCCCAGCACTTGGGAGGCAGAGATAGGAGATTGCTGAGTTTGAGGCTTGCCTGGGCTACATAGTGAGCTCAGGGCCAGCCTGAACTACAAAGTGAGACCCTGTCTCAAAAAAAAAATTGTAGTTAGAGTTAATTAGAATAATTCAAATCCACAAAAGTATGCATTCATACTAATACCATGTACTCAAAGGAGAAAAGTAGCCACTGTGGTGGTATATAATTGGAATCCCAGCACTCAGGAGAAAGATCACAGCAAATTTGAGGTCATCCTGGGCGATGTAGTGAGATCTTGTCACAAGAAGGAGTGGTGGTGGTGTAAACTAACAAAAAGAGCTTTAATACTATTATAGGTAGAAAAGCCAGCTAGACAGATAGATAGGGCTGGCTCTTGTCCTTACAAAAAGGACATCCTCAAAGGTCAACACCATCAATGAGAAACTACACTTCCAGATAGCAGTGACCGGCAGGCCTCATCTCCCAGGATGAAATGTCAAAATCCAGATCCAGCCCCTCCCTGGGAATGTTACGATTACAAATTCCCCAGACAGTGGGCCAGGACTTTGAACCACCTGGAGGAGTCTCCTGACAAGCAAGACCCTCTAGGGCTTGATTTCTCACTGGACCCTATTCAATGAAAGTTCCTGAAGTAACTATGCTTGTCATTTACCCATTGGTTAGCCATGGTTTGCCCATTTCTTTCAAATCTTATTGGAAGCCCCTACTGTATTCATTGGTTAATTGTAGCCTGTCTACTTTTTTGAATCTTATTGGTAGCCCCCTATTTCAGAGCCACCCCACCTCGTGGCTTTGCTCCATAAAAGCCCTCTAAAAAGTGAGGTGGGGAGTTACCCACTTTCCGGGTTCCCCCTTCTGTCTCTCTTAAGGCAGAAGCTTTCTCTCTCAATAAAATTTTCCTACTCAAACCTCCGTTGTTCCTAAAATTCATTCTTCAATTTTTAGAGAACACGAACTCACGTTTCAGGTGGGGAGTTAGGCCTTAACTCTGCTGCGTCAATACAACAGAATAGTGAGTTAATATGATACACTTAGTAGTGAGTTACACTTGTATCTCTGGTTGTGCATAAGTATTTTTTCAGTATTTTTCTTTCTTTAAAGGGTAGATTGATGCAAACAGATATGTATAATTTGCTTATAATTTTTATGGACTTAGGATGCATTTGAGAAAATAGGTAAAAATGAGCAATTACTGGCCACAAACCTCTTTTGTAAAATACCAGAAATAGGAAAGACCTACCAGCAATGGTGGCTTCATTAGATCATACCAGAGAGAAAGGGAATCTAGTAGCAGATGAGCAACCAACTAAAAACACAGTTCAGCAGACTATTCTAAAAGTGGGAAAGCTGAATGGATCATACATTAAAAAAAAAAACAATGTTATGTAATGGCAGGAAAATTAATTTGGAATTTCTTCTAATCATGCAAATCTGTGACCATCATTTCTGGAATAGACAATGAGTTTCAGAAATCACACATATCAGAAAGGTGAGAGCCAATGTCGTGGTGCACACCCTTGGCACAGTTGTTGGGTAATGTCTTTAGAAATGGCTGGCCAGTTAAAACTATTCCAGGTTCTTCCTGCTTTGCACAAAGAGTTGGACAGGCCAAGCCAAAAGCTGATTTGAAAAATGAGGGGTGGAGGGGTAAGGGAAGAACCAGCTCTGTAGAGTGATCCTGGGCCAAACAAAGAGAATAAAAGCAAAAATAAAAGTGCAGGGCTGCTGGGTGTGGTGACTCACGCCTGTAATCCCAGCACTTGGGAGGCAGAGACAGGAGGATTGCTAAATTCAAGGCTTGCCTGGGCTACATAGTGAGCTCAGGGCCAGCCTGAACTACAAAGTGAGACTCTGTCTCAAAAAAAAAA
>PVIC010019823.1:0-30157 GCA_004025085.1 Thryonomys swinderianus | reverse complement strand
TTTGATTTTAGTTTAGTGCATGATGAAAGATACAGGGTAAAAAACTTGGAGACATTGGCTTAGGGAAAGACTTTATGAACAAAATCTCTACAGCATGAGAACTAGCAGAAGGAATCAACAATTAGGATCTTATGTTATTAAAAAACTTCTGCACTGCAAGAGAAACCACCAGCAGAGTGAAAAGACAACCAACAATATGTGGAAAAAAAATTAGCAGCTGTTACTCAGATAAAAGTTTACTTTCCAAAATATATAGAACTTTAAAAAAATCAGACCCCCAAATTTAAAGACCCAAAACAAAATATGGGCATTTGAAATGAGCAGACACTTTTCAGAAGAAGAAATAAAAGCAGCTAAGAGACCTATGGAGAAGTGTTCAGCATCACTGGTCATTCGAGAGTTGCAGATGAAAACAACACTGAGATTCCATCTCACTCCACACAGAATGGCTGCTATCTCAAAATTAACCAACAACAAACGCTGGTGAGGCTGCATGGAAAAAGGAACCCTTCTCCAATATTGGTGGGAATATACACTGGTACAACCATTGTGGAGATCAAGGGAGATTCTTCAAAAATTAGGATTAGAGGTCCCATTTTATCTTTTTATTCTCCTGCTAAGTATATATATGAAAGACTTAAAAGATTTATATCATAGCAACATATGTGTACCCATGTGTATAGCAGCTCAGTTTGGGATAGCTAAATCTTGGAAACAACCCAAATGCCCATCAACTGGAGAATGGATAAAGAAGACATAGATTTTTTATATGAAATGGAATATTACTCTGCCAAAAGAATGATACATTTGAATCACTTATACTCAAATGAACATACTTTGAGGGCATATTCAAGTGAAATAAATAGGAAATAGATGTTTAAGTACCGTATCTTTTCTGTGGTGTGAGAAACTGAAGATGTAAATGCATTCTAAAATGTATGCTAGCTATTATAAAATAGAAAATATTCAAGGGAAAAAGGTGGACAGAGGTAAGTAAAGAAAGGAAAGAAGGGCCAGAGGGTTAGCTCAGTGGTTCTGGCGCCTGCCTCGCAAGCGCAAGGTCCTGAGTTCGATCCCCGGTAACCACATACAATGCTGGGCGTGGAGACTCACGCCCACCAACAATCAACACCGCATACCACAATGCCGGGCGTGGTGGCTCACGCCTGTCATCCCAACACTCAGGAGGCAGAGACAGGAGGATTGCTGAGTTCGCGGCGGCTTGCCTGGGCACCATAGTGAGCTCAGGGCCAGCCTGAACTACAAAGCGAGACCCTGTCTCAAAAAGCAAAAAAAAAGAAAAAAAAAAGAAAGGAAAGAAAAAGTTTGATGGTAAAAAGAAGGAAACAAAGGTTATGTATATAGAGGGCAGGGTTGTAGGTGGGCAGGGGAATGAGAAAAAGTGAGAAGTCATGTCATGTCCTGGTACAAACTCTCAGTGTTGAGTGTGATCATGATGTGTATATAAAATGTACCAATAAAATCAATAAAACATAAAGGTCCTCTTATACTACCCGAGAGAAATAAATCAAACAAAAATAAACCTGCTATATGGACGCAATGGAATGTTGTTCAACTTAAAAGGAAAAACACGGAGAGCGCCACCGTGCGGACAACTTCGGAAACATTTCGCTGAACATAGTATGCCGGGCGCTCAGACAAGGTTGGAGGACACTAATTCTTGGACACCCCAAGTCAGAAAGTAGAACAGAGGATACCAGGAGCGGGAGGGGGCTTGGGGAGGAGTGGGGAGCTAATCTTGTTTTGGAACCAGGTTTTGTTGGGGATGATGAAAACGTTCCCGAGATGGAAGATGGTCGTGTTTAGAAAGCCTTGTAAATGCACTTAAAGCCACGGAACTACATGCGTTCAAATGAGTAAAGTTATAAATTTTGTATTATGCATATTTGAGTTTATTAAAATCTTCCTTGGTTTTATAAAAATGCCCAGATCAACAGAAGGCAGCTGCACCCCCACAGCGAACACCGTGTTCCTCCACGTCCCACGGGAAGCCACACGCACAGCGCGCACGGAGTCCAGACCCCACGGGGGAGGACGCTCCTCGGCCGGGTGCTCGTGGGGCTTCTCGGGCCGAGAAACTGCTCCGGCGCACACCGTGGTGGCTCGGACTCGAGGCCCCGGGGGGACTCCTGGGCCCGCAGCCCCGCGGAAGGCGGCCCGTCAGCGCACGGTCCCGCAACCTGCAGGTTCTGAGGCCCCGCTGGGTCCTTCCCGGGGAGCTGGCGTTGTTTCCGGGGGGCGGGGGCTCCGGGGCCCCGAATTACTTCAGAGCTGTGTGACTGCCGCGAGCCGGGCTGCGAGGCTCCCTGGTGACCTGCCGGGTGACTTTCGGCATCCTCACTCCGTCGGTGTGCGCTGCGCAGCTCGGACGCGCCGGCGGCTCTGCACAAGGTCCCGGGGCCCGCGAGCCCCGAGCCCAGCGGGGTCTCCTGCCCACCGGGCGCGCTGCGGGTCGGAAACGGGAACGGACGGCCGAGCAGTTCTCGCTTCGTCCTGCGGGTGTCGCCCTCCTCCCAGAACATGTTTGCAGCGCGGCCTCGCTTCCCCCGCAGAAAGGAAGAAGTCGGTTCAGGCCGCGGACGCTGTTCGCTCTCGGCGGCCACAATCTGCTTTGGGTTGTTCTGTAGCTTCTGGATGCTAGGGAAAAAAAATAAAATAAAAACTTTAGTCACTTAATTTTGGAGTAGGTAATACATTACTCTGGTTCAAAGACAAAAGTTAAAAACAGCATAGCAGAAAACTTCTCTTTAAGTCCATACCAAAGGTAAGCAATGCGATTAATTTCTTTTGTTTCCAGAGGTTATTTTATATATACATACAAAATAATTTTTGAAACTTCAGTACTTCCAAAAAACCTTCAGTCGTCCCTTTTATTTTTATAGTAGATTGCTATAACACTTTTTTCCATTTTAATTATCCCATATAGCACTACACCTTAGAAATCTTGTAATATCTATTAGTGCATTAAAAAATTCCCTCCTCTACAGTACTGGCCTTGTATGGACACACCTAAAGACATTTCCTCAATTCTTTACTGATGAAAATGTAAGTTAATTCTTTTGCTATTAAAGTAGTATCACAAAAAAAGAATGAGTACTTTTGCAGTGCTCATTCTGCATGTGCGTGATCACATCTAAATGTACTGAGACACTTCCAAAGTGCCCTCACGGGTCTTGTGCCAACACCTGCCCCCACGAATAAAAGCGTCTGCTTTAGCACACCTTGGCCAACAGGGTATATTTGGGATTTTTGCAAATTGGAGTGAAAAAAAATTATATCAATTTTATTTTTATGTCTTCTTAGTGCAAGTGAATGTGAGCATGTTTTCAGGGCCATCAGAATGACTGAGAATTCTGTTTCATTGCCAGTGACAGAAAATTCAACTCCATCTCCAAGAAGATGTTTGTTTTCTGTCGCCCAGCAGTCAGGAGATAGATGGCAAACTCTTCAAGGACCTAATCCAGGGGCTTAGCTTGGTACCAGTGGCTGGAATTCTCTCTGTCTCTGTCGCTTCTTCTCTCTTCCCTCCTCCTCCTCCTCCTCCTCCCCCTCCTCCTCCCGCTCTCTTACCATCTCTTCCCTCCATCCCAACCCTGCCTTCGTCTTCCTCCCCTCGTGCTCACAGCCCCAGCATCGACGCAGACACCTCACCGGCCTTTCTGACGTGGCTGAGCAGGAGGCGCTCACGGAATCTAGCCATAACCTGTCCTGGGGCGGCGAGAGAGTAAAATCGCCCAAACACAAGCACCGAGGGAGAGACGGGAATTCTAGCTGCAGTGAAGGATCGCAGCGATGTTACATACAGAGTAAATAATGAGAAGGTTTTCGCTCAACTCCATGCATCGGACAACTCACACACTTGTGTTCACACGCGACCCTTCAAAAACAGCCCGGGCTGCTTAATGAGGCCACAGTTAAATGGGGATGGAGGGGGACCCCCCGTCCCCCCATCCCAGAGGCAGGACACACAACAGCTCATCCAGGACCGGGCCGATCCTTCTGGGCCAGGTCCCGATGGCGCCCGCTGACCCAGCAGCCCGGGGTCCCCTGTCCCTGCGCGCGCGGTACAGGGGGCGCTGCAGACAGAGGGAAGGACAGCGGGAGCCGAGCACAGCGGCTCTTCGGAAGGGAACAGAGGGGAGACTGGGAAGCGGCGAAAGCCGTCGCTGTTCCGTAGCAAATGCCACGGCGCCCGTGACTTTGGCCTGGGGACCTCATCCTCAGGCTCCTTCTCCCCCACAGCTCACGTGGTGTGCAAGCGTGTTTGACGAGGTCAGGGTTGTCATGAGAGTTGAGAAATCACAAGTTGTTGTTTCCCAGGTTTAGAGTTTCTCCGGCACAAAAAGTCTAGCACCCTGCGAGGCCTGAGCCCAGACAGCAGCACGTTGTCCAGGTTACTACGCCTCAGAATTAAATCTCATTTACTGAGAGCTGCACGGCTGAGGCAAACAAAGAACGACACAGCTAAGAGCGTTTCGCTCAAGGTCTAAGCATTCAATATGTCTCTGTAGAAACATGTTCGCAGTAACTAGCAACTCTCATCAGAAAAACAATCTTCACCGGTGCCCTGCTCAATTAATTCCCTGACCTTGTCTCTGCCTGGAAAAATCGAGAAACAAACTGAAAGTCTTGGCTCGCCCTCTAGGTGGCGCTGTTAGCCAGGGAAACTGCCTCTCAGCTCGGCAGCCTGTTGTCTCAAGGTTGGAAAGGGTCGGCTATAACACAAGACGGAGTCCAGTTGGCATATAATTCAGTCTAAGAAAACCATTACTCATGAATTTTTAATTCCGTGCTACAACACATATATTAAAATAGTTTCCCCTGACATTTTACAGTTTTCATTTTTGAATGGGTTATACAGGTGCAGGTTTTTTAAAAAATAAATGTACCAGAAGGTCCTCGTTGAAAAATAATTTCCGCTCCTCTCCAGCGTTTATCCACTGATTTCCTCCTCGTGGCCTTGACCGGGGTAATTCACTTGTCTGCTCACCCAGATCCGTGGATGCATCTGCCGGTAAACATGAAGACAGACTCGGTCCCCGACCCTTCCTCATGCAAATGATAGCAAGCTGCTCAATTCTCCGCTCCTGTCTCCACACTACGGGCAACTTCCTTCTATCAGTTCCTAAACAAATGGTGTTTCGCGTTAGTGGATTTAGAGTCCCACACTGTGGAAATGAAAGCGCTTCTCCTGCCAATATAACAGGTGGAAAGTGTCACCTTGATTTTAATTTCTAATTTCACTGCAAAGGAGGTTGAACAATTTCAATTAGGACATGTTACCTTGTCTGAGTCTCAGTCTCTCTCTCCCTGCCCCTCCCTCCCTCCTCCCCTCCCGGCCCCCCCAGCCCCCCTATCCTAGTGGCAGGTGGTAGAAGCTCTAGGCACTATCTTCACAGCCCCGTCTGTGAGCTCTATTGTTTTAGGATTTCGCTTTCGGGCCTTGTGGCTGCAAGTTCTGGGACCCGGTGGATGGAGCAATCCCGAGTCGTTCTAAGGGGCAGAGAAGCTATTCCCTAAGCAGCATGATTCATGGAACACATCAGCAGGCAGCAGAGAGATGAAGTAGACGCACTTATCTACATTCTGCAAGGGAAGAAACTAGAGCATGGCTTCTCAGAGACGTAACCACCTTTGTCTGAAGCTACATCTGCAGACGCTGTATGAGAGGGACATCATTTACACCCAGGTAAACATGGCAGTAAATCTACCAGGATAGAATGCTTTTGTCTTTCAGCTCCAATGGAAAAGCTGTCATTACCGGTGTACTTCTCTGAAAAATAAAAATATGCAGGAGGTTCTCGATCGGTCCTGTAGATGGCAGTGTTGCCCGCGAGACAGCTCTTTCCGGCGCTAAGGCGAAGATCGCTCTTTAGAGCTTAAGGCGTTCAAGGCGAGGAAGCTTCCTCTTCCAGGTTATGCCGCTGACACCTCAGCGCAGTTTCCTGTGCTTAACTTAGAACTGCAGAACCCCACTCTATTATTACCGTTCTTTAGCAGTATATAGAAGATATTAGTGTTTATATAATTACAAAACAGTTATTAAAAAACAGTCAAAGATACACACCGTTTAAAAAACCACCCCCTCTGTCTTATCCCCTAAACCTGATGTGTCGCTTCCACCCCAGGGGCAGCTGGTAATCTCTTTTTTCATATCTTTTCTGAGATATTCAGAGACGTACAAGCAAATATGAGACGATACTTTCTTGTCTCCCCCTGTTTTTACAAAAATGTTTTACACAAACATCTGCACTTTAATAAAGTCTTCTATAAGAACATATCTTGAAGGTGTATTAACACAAGAAAGAAACATCTCATCCTTGTTTTACACAGATTGCTCTGTAGAAAAAGATGTAGCATAAATTTTCATTTAGCTAAACATGTACTGATGGACGTTTTGATTGATGTGTTGTACTTTACAAACAGTGCGACAAGAGTAGATAGAAGCACATGCTTTCTCACATACATAGGCCTGGCATAAATTCTGGAAGTGAAATTGCTAGCTTACAATTCATAATTTCGGTGAACAGTTCCAAATGTATGAATGTAACCCTCTTACCATTAGAAAAAAAAACGATAATTCCTATTTCTCCATAAGGTGGACAGTGAGTTATCAAGATAATGAACATTTATACCTCGTATAGTTGAAAACAGGTATGTCAGTGTGATTTTATTTTTATTACCCATATCTTAGGTAAGCATCTCTTCATATATCAAAAACCCATTGGATTTTTTTTTTGTAGTTTTCTCACCTGCAAGAGTTAGAACATCCAACTTACAGGGGCTGAAATACAAAGAAAGTATTTATTTTCACAAAACTGAGTGTGCATGCCCCCATTTTAAGTGGATTCCTTTGAAGCAGTGAGCGCTCGAAGTTTCAGACTTGTAAGGTCGCAGCTGTAGGTTGAAGCAGGTCTGCAGAGGATCGTTCTCGTATCACTGACTTGAGTTGGCTCCTCTATTTTGATTACTGGATGTAGGTATTTACAGAGTTTTTTGTTAGATCCCTCTTCTCAAGCCAAAGACAGAGTGAATTTTCTTCATACTGTGTGGGTTGCTGGTTGGGGTTAAGGACAGGACTTTCTTGGGGAAACTAAAGTCGTCTGAGATAAAGCAAAGCGAACAAGTATCACAGTAGGTGCCCAGCGTCGCTGGATGCTTTTGTTCCCTTACATCCAGCTGAAAAGAAGCTCATGTCTACTACGGAAAGCAATTTCAAATCACTCACCACTTTTCTAGGGAAAGCACTCGAGTCTTCGTTGCTTCAGACCCGGGATACGTAGACCATGTGCATTTAAAAAGAAATCATTTCTGTGCTTGGGTCCTTATAATTCCAGAAACATAGGCCAAATCATAACCTTTGTCATCCTCAGCCAATACGCAGGGCATTAGCACAGTGCATACAAGGGGGAACAGCATAGACCGCAGCTGGAGCGTGACTCAGGCCGCGCCTTGGAGTTCCTCAGTAACAGTCCAGCTGTTCACTAGACAGTTGTCTTCCAACGTGGCCTTGGCCCGGCTGTACTTTTTGACAATTAACGTCCCGTGGGAGCGATTTGGGGAGTAACCGACTGCCTCAGGGACTGGGCACCACTCACCGCTGAGCTTAGTTTTACAAAGAGCACTTTGGCAATGGCAAGAATGAGAATAGTGTCTACGCTGTCCAATTAAGGAAACCGAAGTTCAGCAATGTAAGGTGTCTTTGCCCAAACCCACAGGGCTGCAGGTACGACCGCGGTGTCAGAGTCCAGCAAGATTTTCTTCTTCAGCGTTTCCCAGTGTGTTCTCTGTAGACTGGCTTTGTTGGTGGGGCTTATATCAGTGGTGATCAAAACTTTTCTGTTGCCATCAAACAGAGACCTGTGCTCACAATCCCTAACCAGGTGTCCTTTATCAAGCTCTTCTGGTTTAAACTTCTCAGTTTGTCCTCTAGGGGCCACCGTACCCACAGAGTATCTTTTTAGAATGTTACAGCCCTGATCTTCCAGAGCTGCAATACAACAGACGTTTTAGAAGGTACAAGAGTCTGAAAGGTCAACACAGCGGATGATGGCTCCGGGTCCTTGTGCCCCGCACAGAGACTCACAGCTCTAATTAGTTAGGACCGCGATTTTCTTTAAAGCGGACTTATCTGAGTTTTTGAATAACTAACACACTTCTATGTCTCCAAAATAAATGAATAAAGAAATATACACTGAACACACATCAAACACTGTCTAACGTTATCTCTTGTCTCTTGTGTTCCCAGTCTCCGCGCCTGCTCCCTGAATATAGGAGTCGTTATTTCCTTCTGAGTCCTTCCACTTATATCCACAGAAACACATATTCTGTCAGTTTTCTTTCCATGCAAGTGATAACATAAAATTAGTTGATTTGAAAAACAACCTATCTTAGATATGACATGCATCAGAATAAAACCTCTTGCTTCTTTTTTTACATCTTCACTGAATTCTACCATATGAAGTACCATACTTCACTGAACAGTCTCTCTCTCAGTGGTCATTTAAGTCCCTGCATATCTCTTATTGTTATACACGGTGCTACAATGAACTATAAATCTCTGTCATTTTTCACATGTATGAATATATTTGTACAATAAATTTCTAGATATGCTGGGTTAATAGTCCGTGCACTGTTATTTTAATAAACATTTTCACAATGCAACCAACTTATAATTGCATCAGCCATGTGTGATAATGAGTATTTCCTCACAGGCTGGCCCACCATTGCTTGGACATTTAAATTTTTGTCAATCTAGAGAGTAAAATGATATCTCTTTCCATGTTAAATTGTTTTTGGTTTGAATTGAGATCAATCAATTATTCATAGGTTTACAAACACGCTAAAAAGAAGTTAAGATTTTTTTCAATTGCTGGTGTCACAATCCTGAGCAACATCAGACTTGAAGGAATCACAGTGACATGTTTTGCAGGGCTGAGTACTTCGCATCCCACGAAGTACTTGTCTCTAGGTGGTGAAAGTCTCTAGGAAACCGTTAGGTTGTTTCTTGTCCTCAGCCTCTGACCTGAGGCACAAGGGCAACTTCTTGCTCAGAGGGCTGTTGGTTTTCCTATGTTTGAATCGTCACTATATCCTCTGATTCTTAGTCAAGTGTCTCCCATGCAGGTGTGGGAAGGAGCCAGCTACACAGGTCATTCCTCTTAGCAGTGGATTTTTCCACCCCTTCCGGTCCTCCATCTCTGTCTGTGGAGTACACTTCTCCTAGAGTTGCAAGTTCCAATCAACATGGCTGCCATCATCTCCTGGGCCCTGAGGAGAGTGTTCTGTGCTTAACATCTTGAATCCAACTGGTGTAAGGGCTTCTCTGAAATTCTTCCACCCACTGTGCTTCATTCCCCAGCTTCGGGTTTTTATTTCTTCTTTTTTGGAGGGGGGTGAATCACTTGAATTCTCATCTCTTGTCTCAAAGTCTTGTGTTTCTTTTACATATTAGCAAGAGGTACAATTACCATCATGTGTATGTGCCTGTGTTTGCCATACACACCATTTTCCATGCTCTATCTACCTGGGTCCCCTATGCAACTCTCCATGTAACCTTAGATTAATCTTTTGCAACATTTTAGGAAGCAAAGGAGGAAAAAAAGCAACATCTTCAGATTTTTTTTTTTTTTTGAGACAGGGTCTCGCTTTGTAGCTCAGGCTGGCCCTCAGCTCACTATGTAGCCCAGGCAAGCCTGGAACTCAGCAATCTGCCTGCCTCTGCCTCCCGAGCGCTGGGATTACAGGCATGAGCCACCATGCCTAGCACTGTGGCATGTGTTTTTGATTGCTGGTGAGCGTGAGTCACCACACCGAGCATTGTATATGGTTACCGGGGATTGAACTCAGGGCCTTGTGCTTGCGAGGCAGGTACCACCCACTGAGCAGCCCAGCATTTTCAGATTTTGAAACCAAATGCAGAGAGGAAACAGATTCTGACATATAAGGCTGTCCCTAGTGTTGCCCAAGTAACTATTCCAAATTAAAATTGGTGTTCCTCCAATGGTTTCAGTTGTTTATTTCTTTTTACTAAACTGGTTTAATTAACCAAATGTTTTGCGTTTAGATGAACGTAACTACAGACTCCTCTTTTATGAGCGTGTTAGATGCCATGGGCTAATTAGGAAAGCCAGAAAATACAATGACAACATGAAAGACATTTCAAAATACTACAAAAGTCTGCCTTAGTCTATATTATAACTTCATTCACTATGAATGTTCACGTGAAGACATCCATATTAGTGCGGACAGAGCACTGAGCTTTAGAGATAACAAATGCAGATGAAATGTAGCTTCAGTTACACTCTTTGCTCTAATGTTTACAAAATTATTAAACCTCTCTGAGTGTATCTATATAATAATGGAGAGTTTGTTTTACTCAGTGAACATTGGATCTACCACAATGTAGACTCCAAGACATTTGGAACGTAATAAGTAGCCAACAGTATTTGTTAGAAAGTTGATTCCCCTCCCCCCAACATCATGTAAAATTCTACATGCACAAGGGATGCTCAAGACGCAGTGCCCTTTTGTTCCATCAGTCAAGAAGTCAGAGCATCTCACTAACCTTAAGGATAGGTGAAGGCCAGAGCGCAAATGAGCGAACTGCACTTTTTCTGTGAAATAGCGCAGGGGTAGAAAGAATGGTGAGCCCCGTGCTTGGAGAGGCAAGGAAGAAGCGGAGCCCTCATTCACCACACTGACCAAGTCGGGCACTGCACAGCCTGCCACATCCTCTCTAACTGAGATTTAAGAATGGCTGTGTAAATAAGTATATGGTACAGAGGTAATACTGATGAGGCTTAAAGACAGAGACCTTTCCTAGGAGCTGGAGTAAAAAGTAAAAAGGGAGTGCTGGGGATTAAGCTCAAGTGGTACCGCGCCAACCTTGGATGCACAAGGGCACAAGTTCAATCCCCGGTACAGCAAAAAAAAAAAAATAATAATAATAATAGTAAATAAAATAGTAATAATAATAGTAAAAAATAATAAACATAATAGTAAAAAAAAGTAAATAAAAAGGGATATCTAGAGAAAAACAGATGGCCAGACAATGTTGAGGGCAGAGAAACCAATCTGTGTAGTTGGATGGTTTTCTACAACTGGACTCGGTAGCCTGGTTATAAAAACATGTCTGACTGTGTGGAACTCCCAGGGAGAGAAGGGGAGAGGCAAGAAGCCAGCAGTGTGACGTGGCCCGAGGAGTGGTGACACATGTCACTGATAACTTGAAAGGAAGAGGTTGTCAGATCACATGTAGAAGACCAGAGATCAGACACTCAGTGCCTGAAATAACACTGCACACACAACAGAAGCCTATTTGTCATCCAAGTCCAAGAAATCTGGGGACACTCTGTTCAACTGGGAATAGCCTTCTGCCATTTTAGCTGCAGGCCGACTTCTCTCTTGCTATGCTGTGATGGTTTCCCTCCTCAGTTTCATCTCCTGCTCCAAGTCAGCTGCTGGGATTTGAGCCCTACGTCTACATTCTATCAGCAGGAAAGATACAAAAAAAAAAAAAAAAAAAACCAAGGTTGTGCTCGGCCCTCAAGATCATTTCTCAGAAGACACACACATCGCCTGCTTGAGCTTCCCACTGATCAGGACCAGAGAGCACACACAGAACTGCAAAGGACACTGGGAAATCAGTGGCGTTCCAGAGAGATGTATGTTAGGGTACGGTTAGTTTGAAAAATGGGGAAACTGGATAGTGGGGACAACGAACAGTTTCTTTTAAATATGAGTTGGGAAATGAATGGTAACCAAATGAAAACAGACCATAAGAAAGTCTTTGAGGGTTTTAGCTTTGTAGAGGAAAAGAAAGGAATTCACAATGCAGCTTTTAAGGTTAGAAAAAGTGGGCAGGGGCTTTACCTCAGTGAGAAGTTGAGGATTCTATTTTAAGTTTCCCCTTCTCTCTGAGAGGTCCGATTCGAGCTTATCTACCAAGAATAAGAGCAGAGGTAGTACCACAGCAGAGAAAGTTTCTAATAGCTGCAGCAACGCATGAAGAGCCATAGTATGGGAACAAATCCCACTGAGACAATCTCTCAAGACACAACATGCTTAAAGTCCAACCAAGAGCTTTATTACCCAGCTGGGGGCCACTCTTGTATGCGGAAGAAGGTGTCCAATTAGACCAAAGCCCAGGATTTACAGGCAAGATCTACTACCCCTCCTCACCGTTACCGGGTGGTTTCTGTGCAGGAGTGACTAGATCATTCTGTTGTTAAAGTGCAGGAGCGACTCGTCACGGAAGCCGGTCACCACGGTTAGATCCCTGGTAACCACAGAATGGTGTGTTCTCAGAACATACTGTCTGCGGCTGCGCGCATCAGAGGGGTGGACAGTTCCCAGAGCTAAGTGCCAGATTCACAGGGAGGTTACAGGACACACAGTGGAGGGTTTTAACAAAATGGCTGACTTTATTTCAATTTGGGTCTCACAATAGCTAGAGAAGGAGGGAGGCCACATAAGGAGGGTTCATCCTGGGAGTGAAAGCGATCTGTGTGGCCGGATGCTTTTCTGTCACAGTCCTCAGCAGCCCAGGTGTAGAATCCAACAGATAGTTCACTGTCTTGAGCAATCAATTTTATTTTGTTTGGAGAATCCCTATCAGCATGCCTTCTGCCCTCTTGTCCAATGGAAATTCCCGAAGATGTATAACAATAGTCACGGCGGGGTGGGGGGACTTGCCCAGATGTCTGTGCACTTACACCCCACTGATACTCATGACAGTCAGGTCAGTCTTCACATTATTTCCTAAGCTCTCAACTCTGCATGATGATTTCTAATTGAACTGTGCCTAGATCTGGGGGTCCCTTTTAGAGGCAAATTTTGCTTCAAAGATTCTAGCTCAATAGATTTGGAACAAAGTCTACACATAAACTATCTTGGCGCTGATCTAGGTGATCCTAACACAGCTGGCCCACGGACAGCACTTTGAAATCACTGGGTTCTCCATCAGAATCCTTCATGGATACATCCCCTAGCCTTTGCTGTCCCATATAAAACATCTGAAACCCCTCTTCTCAGCCATTATTGACAATATCTCAGTTTGATTCTAATTTCTGCTAGTTATCTATTTCATCTCATAACTAGTGTGTCTCTTCAGCATTTCTATGGAGACAGCTATGTGACGTGCGTGACAATATCCTGAACTTACTCATTATGTCTTGTGACATTATGGACAATTCTGAGCTCCCCACCACTACATTAGGCTGTGATTCTGCCAAAAGCGGGGATTTTCTCGTTGACCAGTACAGTGTTTGACCTAGAAAGTGCCCCTAAACTACCATATGGTGAATTGAATAGATAGAAGAACAAATACGAGAGTGTACAGAGAAGCACGAAACAGAAAAATTGATGGGAACACAAAAAGCAAGCTGTGTGGGGGAAAATAAAGATGTGATAACAGAACACAGTAAAGAAAAACACAGGCTTTAGCAGGAAGAGAATCACTACCACCTGGAAGACAGTGTCGGTGATTTAATCATAAATAGTTTTAAGAAACATGAAAAAAGAAGTCTGCAGGCAACTTGAAATAGACTCTTAAGTATCTGGCACACGTGAGAAAAATAGGTAGCAAAAAAAATCAATGCATTGAACGCTGACAAAGTTTCAATGTACCAACCCTTTTCAATCACTTGGAAGGAAAATGATGTGTTTAGTATATCCTCTGTCTTCATGTTTGGACCTTTAAATATGGTATTTGGATTCACAGACTGTAGCCACCCCAGATTGTCTCTCTTTCTAGCACAATACCATACTTTTTAAATGACACCAGCCTTCCAAGCAAGACTGATTGTAAACTTAAAAAGGTTACATGTGATGTAATGAATAACACATGCTACCCCCTCGAGCACATCTCTGGAAGGGCACATATACAGCGTGTTCTGGATTCAGTAAAGTTTAGGCAAGCCAAAAGAAAACTTCCTGTTATGTCCACTTAATCAACAGCTTTCATGCATTCACTGAATGAAATCCAGTTATGAAGAACCAGATATTATGGGTGTCATACAATGGTGTGAATCAGTAGGTGAGTTAATGAATAGTTGATGCAAGTCCCAATGCATGATGCTCTGGGAATATTAAAATAATTCCAACATGGGTCCTACTTTTAACAGAAATTATAGTCTAATAGGGAAATGAGACACAAATAACTCTCCCTTTAAAAAGTGTGGTAAATGCCACTATAAAGTGTGCATTTTATGTGTGTGAAAAGTGGACAGTTTACTGGATAAGAAAAGTCTAAAGTTTAGGGTGGGGGATTTAGCACAGTGGTTCCAGCATCTGTTTGACAAGGTCCTGAGTTCGATCTCCAGTACTACACACCACAATGCCAGGCGTTCCTGGCCACGCTCGTAATCCCAGCACTTGGGAGGCAGAGGCAGAAGGATTGCTGCGAGTCTCATGATAGCCTGGGCTACACAGTGAGTTCAAGGCCAGTCTGAACTACAAAGCAATACCCTGTCTCAAAATAAAAATTATATTGAAAATCTACATGGAGATTTTTTAAACTTTTAGATCCAAAGTTTAGCACAGGATAGTTCCTTGCTATTAATTATTGAATAATTACTATGGACCAGCCACACTGTAATTACATGAATTATCTTAAAGTTCACAATAACTTTGAGGTTTCAAGGCTCACTAAGTCTTTGTTATGCAGTAAGGTGCTGGGAAAGGCAATTAAAAGATCTCACTTGAAATGATAACCATTTAATTATTATCTCATGGTAGTCTGTGGATGCATGATTAGGTCTGGGATGGGAAGTTTGACTAGAAACTCTTTGAAAATTATTAATATTATGGTATATATAAAACACATTTGCATATACATGCTATAACTTTATACTAATTGTTCTTCCCCTTCTTCCCTGTATTCTCCTCCTCCTCTCCCCTTCCCCTCCCCCCTCCTCCTTCCCCTTCTTCCTCTTCCTCTTCCTCTTCCTCTTCTTCTTTACCTGTGTCCAGTACTTTATGAAATCCTATAGCTCCCAGTGGGCTTCGTAAGTCCCTTTCACACGTGCTGCTTGATGAAAAATTGCATTATTCTGATTTACATTATGGACTTGAAAACCTTTAAATAAAAATCATAGGAGGCTGCTTTAGGGGACCTGGGCTCCTGCCTCTAGCCCTGACAGACTAAAGTAGAACTCAGGATGGAGTCACTGAGCTAAAGCTCAGGGTCCCAAATGCAAGTTAGGCGGAAACCAATACTTTCACTCCTAGGTGGAATACTTTATACAGTATTTAACAGTGCTAGACATGAAAAACTTCAGAATATTGAATATCCACTTGCGCTATCTATCATGCTGATGTGCAAAGAAGTTTTCATGTTGGGGAAGATTTTAAATTTCAGATTTTTGGAAGGGGATTAGTCAATCTATCTGCAATCAGGCCTTGTTATCAGGCAAAGTAGTCAATGTGTTTTGTACAGAAAAAGACCTCTGGCTTTGAATAAAAGTATCAGTAAGAATCTTTCATCTCTTTATTCAACTACATTAAAGAGTGTTTTTAATGCATACTATAAAACTACAGAAGAGGATTTTATCTGACACTTGATAATTTTATCAAGCTATGTTTAGAGAAAAGAGAAAGCTTGAGACGCAAAACAGAAAAGAACAATTGATTATACTCTCAGAGAGTTGTTACAACATGAAATAAACATCATAAGGGTGTAACAAGAGTCCACTAATAATGTTTTTCTGACATCAATAAAATTATTTGTTTTCATCTGTGTTGTGAAATTTCGGATTCATTTTATCCCTTTGTATTATTCTATTATGGCATTATTATTCTTATTATGCTTCTTCAAACCTATCAACAGATAGAATCTAGACTCTAATTATCTCTGTATTTAGTCAAAATAGTCAGGCCTCATCTGTTTCCAGAACAGTTAATGTATTTGGCTCATTACTCTGAAAACACTGAGTACAATTTAGCTTCCTAAAAACACATCGAGTGTTAGTTTATTAAAGAAGCATAAAGGTCCACCGTGTGATGATTTTATTCTCTCCTGATGGCAGTGAGTCAGGAAAAAATAGCTATTACTTCTGATCACTTTCTATTTACCAGGCGCTATGTAGTCCCCACAACAAACCATTATGCCCACTGTCCAGATTTAGAAGCTTACCAAGAGTCATGCACTAAAAAAATGGCAGTTCCCGGACAGTCTAATTTCAAAGCCTAAAATATCACCCACTCTGCTATTGGAGGTGCTGATTCCTTAGACTAAAATTTAACATACTGTTAAATTCCCAAAGACATGTAATCTAGTGCCTCAACCCTATCCTGAGACTTCTTTGAATATGAAGGTGGTGTTCATTTATGTTGGTTTCTCTAGCAGGGTATTCCCAGGTCCATAACGCTTGAGTGGGGTGCCAGCATTCCTGGGCAGAAATCCCAACATCTGTGAGTTTCAGGACACACACACTGTCTTCCATTTCAGACATTCTCATTTCCCCTCAGCCAACCATTCTGGTGGCAGGTTCCTGTAATATTCTCCATGTTTCTTTACTTGAGAGTTTCTATATTCTTTCTTCTGATGCATACATTCCTTTAGCCCTTTCTTATACCTATAGTCTCCACTAAATACTATTTCTAAGAAGGTTTTCTTGCTTTCATGTGACTAGAGCCACTCGTGGCCTACCAGTGTGGGTCTCCTCAGGAATCTATTTATTGCTGTACAGACACCAACAGGAAGCTACATCCATCAGCCCCCTGGTGACACGCTTACTGTCTGGGATCCCGGAAGTAGGCCCTTCCTGCAGCCCCAGCTCCCATACACCAAGGGCCTGGAGAGAGTTCCACATACCCAGAGATCAGAGGATCCAGCCCCACTCAGCCACAATCCAGGAAGATATACCATTGTACTAGAGATCGAAGAGGAGAAGACTTTAACTTTGCAGAATTAGTCTGTGAAGACTGAAGGAAAGTTTGTTTTTTCTAGTGCACAGGCAGCCATTCAAACTTTTAGGGATAGGAAAAGAATCAGGCAAGCATGACATCTCCAAAAGGAAGTAATAAGGCTCCATAACTTACTCCAAAGAGGTCCTCGCTTGTGTGTGTGTCTTCATGAGGCATCATCAGAACTACAGTGAATGCTGCTTCCAAGGGCCCTTCAACAGAAAAGCAGGTTAGTAAAAATTTGACAGTGTTCCCTCAACCACCTGTTTGCACATTGATATTTCTGGCTGCTCATCAAAGTTGAAATGACCATGAAAAATAAATGTTTTTAATGAATTCAGGAGCCTGAGCTGCAACAGCACAACCACGTACACAAAAGAAAACGTCCAGAGCTGCCTCTGAAAGGGCAAGAATGACGGTATGTGTGTTTGAAACGAGGGAAAATATGTTGAAGGGCACGAATGGCAATGTGTCTTCTACTGAAATAAGTCATTTTAAAAATGTAAACATTCACTGTATTTTCCATTCATACTGCACATGTCTCAGAAAAGCACTATGATCATAAGATTTTGAATCTATGCTCTTAGCTCTGACACCAGTTTGAATGCTTCTGCTATTTCTGGGCCATTTCTCTGAAAATGCTATTTTTTAAAAAAAAAAGCAGAGCACTGTTCTCAAGAATTTATTATAGTGCTTAGAGCGTGATGAAAAGAAAAGGGAGGCATGATTGTGACTTATACCAGTGGAGCCAAAAATCAGAAATGTCACTCTTCATCACAGACCACTTAAAGGAAGTAGACAAAAGCACATCCTTGGGATGATGGTGAAGAAAAGGTCTCTTAATTTTTAGACTAATTTCTTTACCAGTCAAGATAAAATATATAACTAGGAGTAAATAAGGAGATATAGGAGTATAGCTTCAACTAGATTTTAGGGAATCAGATAAATATAGAGAGGTATTTATGGCTTTTGGCTCATTACCTGCCAATGCAAAGTCTGTACATTTTGTCCTTTTTGTGCCTATTAAAAATTATCTGTCCTTTGACAAGAGTAAGTGGATTAAAAGGGGACAGGCAGAAAGAGACGCACGCTCTGTTCAAAGTTGACTTCAAATTACACGTTGTCCCATCGAAAGTTAGCTTTTTATTACAAAGATAATTAATGCTCTTTATTAAAATTTTAGAAACATTGACAAATATAAACAGATCACTCAAATCCCAACAATTTCAAGAAAATCTTCCGTAACATATGGTGTATTTCCTTTCAGTCTTTTTGCTGAGTATATTTTTTAAAAGAAAAAAAAAACATGTTTGTGATAAATTTGCATTGTACAAGACTGATTATAATTTTTAAAGTTTATCTTTTATGATTTATGAAAGGAAGAATGCATGCAATCATAAAATATTTTCAGAAAACAGATAAAATAAAAGAAAAATGAATATAGTCCCATATGTCACTACCCACATGTGACTGCTACTAAACTTTCGGCATATGTTCTTCCTCTAGGATATCTTCTCATGTTGTTGCACTGTATGTTGGCTTTATAGCAGAGTTAACGTAGAGATATTCACAGATAGTTAGTGACATTGCAGAATAATTTCCAAGGCTAATCATTCGTTTCCTGTTTCGGGTCACTTCAGCCTATGCATGTTGCTCAGTAGCATAAAGAACTCCACAGCATCAAGCATTTAGTTTAAAAGTGCCCCTTACTGATTTCACCACTGGCTGAAATGAGACTTCACAGAGTCCTTCTGCAGTGCCAAACTTTATTCACAGTGCCAGGCCATAAGCAGTGAAGAGGCCGGGCCACGACAGACTGCCTGGGATCTCAAAGGCAGGCCCATGGGGCCTTTCTCCTCACACAGGCTCATCACACGCTCTGTGTGATGAATGACAGATGGGGTTTCAGATCAGAGTTTTCAGGCTCACTTTGGGCAGCAGAAGGTGTGCCGCAGTCACGGAACAGCTTTGTTTCCTGCTCAAGAGTTGCATAACTCCTGATGGTCTTCATTGAACCATCTGTCATAAATGTACAGGTTCTGGCTTTATTTGCTAGGTCGTGCTTAGCAAGGACATCCTGCTAAGGCATTCTGTAGATAAGAGCCATTTTTAAAGCAAATATTATTAATCTGTTTATTTGGAGTTCCAGGTGAAAGAGATTAGATTGGCTTGACCTGACTATTTTTTTTTTCCTCTCTATCTAGGGTACTTTCCCCTCACTCCCTCAGAGAAAGTAAATATATCATGTACCAGCTATTTAAAATTTTCTGTTCTCAATGGACAGTAACAAAGAGAAACAGTTCCTCCCTTTGAACAACTCATTCTACTATACTTACCTTCCCCACAGATGTGACGATTTGTAGTAGAAGTGTCATCTTCAGTTCTGTTCTTGGGGTACTTTCTTTCTCACCGTCATGTCTGAGATCTTCTTAGCAATTTTCTCCTTACTCATTGTCTCTGCTCTGTCCTGATCCTCCTGTCAAGTAGAACTCCAAAAAAGTGTGCTAGCGACCCCTAGAAGGTAATGTAGGAGAAAGGTGGACTTTGGTATGGCAAAGATGTCTTAAATACAGCGGCGCCTCAATTCACGATCTTGATTCTTTCCATGTTCCTGGATGCAACCCAAGTTGGACTAGAACAAAATCAAATTCAACTGTTAGCTTCAACATTGACCTTATGGAGAAATTTGATTTAGTTCTCACTGTTCAGTTTGTGATCAGAACCATGGAAAGAATTGAACTCATGAACCAAGATACCACTGTAACCCAGAAATAAGATCTATGAAAGAAAAAAATTAAAAAGTTGGAGCCCATCAAAGTTATAGCTTCTGCTTTGTGTAGTTCACATGAGGCTTTAGTCTTTGTGTTCTTGAAATATTTTTTGTTGAATTTCACTACAGACTTGAGTGAGAGTGACTTTGTCTTGAAAACTTTTATATTTATATTTCTTTCAGGATCCTAGCATCATTACTAGTCTAAGACCAATTTGCATAAATTCAAACTAAGTTTATAGCTTATTTTAACTATTTAGTTAATATAGACAGAAACTAAAAGAGCTAGCATCTCACATATAAACAAATCATATGAATTTTAAAAATTTTATGTCAAAAATGATTTTCCGTTGAAAAATTTCTCTAAATCAACCTAAAGCTTAGGTCTGTGCATAAACTTAACACAAGTCTAACAAATACTCACTTAAATGAATTAATGAAGATTTTTGACAAAAATAAAAATTGTAGTCCAATAAATGAGAAAATTAGCTTGATACTTTCAAAGAAAGGAATATTAAAATTTCATCCATCTAAATGTATACATATACAGCCATAGGTGTAAATATATACATATAAGATTGCCAAGGAAATGAGAAATCATTATGATATGCTAGAATACACTGAGGAATAACGTCACAGTTTGCAGTTCAAATTTATTCCATAAGGCTGGAAGGAAAGTGATAACCTATATATACACAAATGTACTTTGAGCTAATTGAGTGCAAGAGACTCTTTAAGAACAAACTGTTATTACTGTAATGATACTATCTAAACATCATGTGGTAAATGGAAAATAAAATCAAGAACTCAATTTAACCTAAAAATTAAAGGAAATTCATTTAAGAACTCTCTTAACATTTCATGTCTTCCTGCTGAAATCTACCTGTAAAAGCCAAATTAACCAGATAGTCCATTAACATTGATCACATTAGCTAGATAAATACCAAAACTCCATCTTATGTTGGTGAATAAAACACCATGTGAAAATAAGGATGGTGTACTTTGATATACACCACACTCTCAGATCAATTTTTCTTGCAATTTCCTGATGGCCTGAGCTTTGAGTTTGACTGTGTCCCTACTATAGCTAAAACTGTTTTCCATTACAATGTCATGGAACAGGCTCACAGGAAGGCTTCTCAGGGGTCACCAAAGAAGTACATTTGTGGTGCTTCATAACAGTGTATGACTTCTCCTGGGACAAAAGACAAAGTTTATAGATTATATTCATTTGTAAGTAAAGAACACTTTCCCAAGATTGCTTTGAAAGATTCTGAATTGAAAAGCAAAATCCGCTTCCCTTTGCTGAACTGCTCCTTCAGTTGAGAGAAGGCTTTTTATCACCAGGGAAACAGAGTGTACTTTACAACTCAATGAAAGTCTGCAATCTTCTCTGTAACAATAAAATGAGTACATTTTGTACCAGCTGTATAAGAGGAGTAATTAAACAATAACTGAAAAAGAAGTATGCAACTTTGGTACATTATACAATGAACTGATACGAATCCATCTTGAACATGTAAGCAATCTTGTCTTTTGGTAGAATTAGCTTTGACACACATGTTGATTTGTTATTTTTGTGTGATGCTGTGGTTAGTTTCTCTAATTTTGCTCAGGATTGCCTCTATTTATTGTGTCATTGGTGGGGAAACTGCAGAATCTTCTTTATTTCAAACCAAAGAACTCCCATCTGTACAGCTATGGAATCTGATATGTTTGTTATTGTGTAAACACTTAGAACACGTTTACTGAGAGGAAACAATAGCCTGGAGTGAAGATCAGCATGATACACAGTCAACACTAACATGGTGTATGATCAAAGGTAGTTTTTTAAAAATCTAGTTGCCCTTTTCTATAAAATTAAAGGACTCTGCCTGTTCTACTTTCTTAAGATATTGTAAGGATCAAAGTATAGTTCATTAAAAAATTATAAAGTTATAACAGGCAGAAACCAGATATAATGTTGCCGTTGTAAATGTCTCTCATAGAAAGATAAAAGTGCAATAAGAACAAAAATGAGGTTGGCAACTATCAGTGTTATACGTCATCTAATTACAGAGTAGTTTTATCTCCCAAATTATTTTCTTTTGCTGTCTTGCTGCTGTCCTGTTCAGAACTCTAACGGAGAACGGTGCCTCCTGTCAACAGAATTACACAAGGAGAACTCTGTTCCCCGATGGCGGCTCTATCACCTCCCACGGGAGCACACGTGCCGAAGCATCCTGTGCACGGGGCGGGGGTTGGATCCTCTGGGAATCTGCGAATGGCCGCTCTGGTACTCCGCGTGATGGGCAGGGTTTTCAGAGCACATGGCCCTCTACTTCCATTAGACAGACAGAGTGATCAGTAGAAGAAGATCTATTCATATAGATCTATGTTATATAGTGAATTCAAGGCCAGCCTGAACTACATAGTGAGAAAAAAAAACATATCTCAAGAAAAACTCCTATATACAAAAATATAACTATAATTCATATGACTAGAGATCTAGGAAAAAATCAACCATGAAATAAGAACAAAATGCTATAAAAATGAACAACACTCAGTACATAACAAAGAACTCATGGAAATTCCAAAAAGATGAAAATAAAGTTTTAAAAACTAAATAGAAGGCTTGAAGGACAAAGGTGATAATGATTCCTTAGAAAGTCAAATTTAAAAAGATAAAGATATGCCAGATCCTGGTTTCAATCACTGGCACTAAAAAAGTAGGAAATAAAGATTAAAAAAAAAAAAACTAGGGAGTCAATACACAAAGTCCAGGTTCAATCACCAAGATTCCATCATGGCAGAAGAAAGAAAAATGGAAAGGAAAAGCTTTCAAAGAAATGAAAGAAGAAAATTTTTGAAACTCAGATGAAAAGGATTTATTCTGATTGGTGGGCTAAACAGATCTTTTTCAGTGACATCATTTTGAAATTTCAGGACATTATAGGTAAAGAAAATAAGTCATCAGGGGAAAAGTCAAGAATGAAGAGATGTGACTCAGAAGAGGGAAGAATTGCCAAATGGAGAGAGAAGGAACATTCAGGATGGTGTGAGCAAAGTGTCACAAAAATTGTTGTGCATCTGGGAAGACACATACCTTGGAGTAGGAAAAAAGGCAGTTCCGTTTACACATCTCCAAGTGGAAAATTGAACCTACAGAGCAGCTGATATGTTCGCTATATTTAGAAAAATTTGTTGGGGTCGGAGGGTTAGCTCAGTGGTTCCGGCGCCTGCCTCGCAAGCGCAAGGTCCTGAGTTCGATCCCCGGAAACCACATACAATGCTGGGCGTGGAGACACGCCCACCAACAATCAACACCGCATACCACAATGCCGGACGTGGTGGCTCACGCCTGTCATCCCAGCACTCGGGAGGCAGAGACAGGAGGATTGCTGAGTTCGTGGCGGCTTGCCTGGGCACCATAGTGAGCTCAGGGCCAGCCTGAATTACAAAGCGAGACCCTGTCTCAAAAAGCAAAAAAAAAAAAAAAAATTGTGACTGAGTTCATAACAGGTCCATAGAAAATTAAGCAAAAGAGACAATCATTAACCTTGGGGAAAGAAAAACAAAAGGAAAAACCAAAAGTAACCCTATGGTTCAACTGGAACAATATTTTTATATAAACACATTAAACTATAAATATTAAGCAAAGCAACCAAAAACGTGAAAGTAGGACAGGAGTGTGAGGATGGAAGGCTGGTCACACAGGTAAGTCCTCGCCATCCTTTGCAGGAAGCCAGTTAGGTAACATGTCTATTCGAAAAATGTGGCAAAGGAGCATTTTAAATACACATAACACACTGCACCCACACTGTGGGTGTTGGCATTAAGCTCAGTAACCAGCTATGAACTTTTTTATATGAAAAATAAACAGTGGGTTCATGGAATAGACAGCTTTGTCAAATTTCTTTTGGCTGCAAGAAATCATGTCACTTGCCTTGTGCAAGGAAAAACGGACCTTGACAAAACAAGCAGAGCATCTGGAGAAATGGAGCTTAACAAAGGATCTGAGCCAGGAAGGTGCCAGGTTCTCGCTCGGTGGACTCACAGGCTTCGTGATCTGCCCTTTTCTTCAGGAATCTGCTTCTACTTCCGTCGATGGGAATTGCCCCCTCAGCTTCTGAGCACAGAGGGACAGCTTCAACCACCTCAAAGCTTGCAGCAGCTGCGTTGGGGACTGTTAGGCACTTGCTAAAACTCCTGGATTCCAATGTAAGGTGGCCTGAAGAGGACATGAGGGGCTCAGCTCTGCCAGGTGTCCAGCTGTGCCGAACGAACCCTGGAAGTGTAGCAGTGCTCTGTACAGTGGGCATCATGAGTCGAGTAAAAGGCAGTTCTCAGCACAGGCGAGGCAGAAACTCCATCCGATGTTCATCTTAGTTGTTTCCAGGATAGATAGGTTTTGGACAAAAGAGACATACAAGAAAATAATTCAGGACAGATGAGAGAACTGAAGTAAAGCAAGCACGTACAGATTTGCTCTAGATGCCAATATGTGGTGAGGTCATGGAGATAGCAGGGGACAGAGTCAGTGCCATAGGACACAAAGCTGGAAACAGGGTCTATGACTTTGGATCTAATCCAGCCCTTCGTCTTTGCCTCCTGGTTGGTTCTGTTTGTCCTGTTTTGATGGTTGCTGTGGTTTGTACCCACAGGTTGCAATGAAGACTTAGAAAGCAACCTGTTAAGGCATGTTTGCAAAAGCTTTTGAAGGAAAAGTATTAAAAGATTTATTTGAGCATCCAATGTTCTCTACCGAACACTGCAAAAGGGAACACATAATGTCCTAAATCCTCAGCTAAACTGGCTTCATAATGATTTTTCCTAGTGGAACTAAACCCATACATAAGAAACACTGAAAGGATTTGTAATAAAAAGAGTAATTCCCAAGAGTCCAATTTAAAATCAAATCTCAAATGCCATTGCTTGCCAGAGAAAATGGTTTCATAAAAAAGTAGATAAATAGCCTGAAAAAATATTAGAATAAAATATATCAAGATTATGTCATAGAACTAATGAAACTAATATCTCTGAGGACAGATTTTGACAAGCTATGAAGGTAACAGTTTGAAAGAAAAAATAATGTTTCAAAGGATTAAGTGATAAAGTGTTATGAACAACTTTATGTCATGCATGTGACAACTCAGATGAAATAAACCTTTAAAATGTTTCTTAAAAAATTAAAGTAAATAAAGAGTTATATTAACCTTAAAAATTTATTCAGAAATTAAAAATCCTATCACAGAAAACTAGATCTAGTTAGTGCGGTTAACAGTTTGTAGCAAATAATAAGGGAAGAAAAATGTGTAAATAGTAAAAGAAAAATAATTCTAATCTTGCACAAACTATGCCAGAATACAGAAAAGTAATGTGGCCCTAGCTCATTTTAATAAGTTAGTAAAAGTTGGATTAAAAACCCAGCAAGGTGTCAGAGCACAGTTAAAAACTGCATATCAATAATGCTTATCAATATTGATAGAAAAAACTAAACAGAATATTAATATAATTCAGAAGTAACTGTGTGAGTTTGTGTGTGAACCCATATAGTGTGTAAGACGATGCACTGTTTGGTTGGTAACACTAGAATAAATTTGATATTACATGAGAAATGAATTAATGTCCATCATGCCATTACTATGTGAAAAAAGAAAATCATATAGTCATCTCACAGATTTAGAGAAAATTATCAGCAAAATTCTATATCCATAAGCTGACAAAACTACCTACATAAAATCTACAGCAGAAGTGGTATTTAATGATAAAATATTGAAAATATTGCCTTTGAGACTGGGAAGCAAAAAAGAACATCTGATAACACCACATGTATAATTCTGTACTGGAGGTCTTAGCCAATAAATAGGCAAGAAAGAGTAATAAGAAAGTTTATGTTTTGGAAAGAAACAAAGAAAGCTAATATTATGGGTGGATATAATCTATGAGTTAGAATCCAAAAGAAAATACCAATAACTTACTACAGTTTGAAGCTATCAAGCTCAATATGTGAAAGTAACTTTTAACAAACAAAATTTAATTTTAAAATATATTTGTGATAACATTAAAATTGTAAAATTTCTAGGAATAAATACAACAAAATTATCAGGAACTTTATGAAGTAAAAAAATCATTAAAAAGTTTAAATAAGAAAAAGATAGTTATTATATAGAAGGAAAAAATTTAATTGAATTCTTTATTGGTACATTTTATATACAGCTCACAATCACACTCAACATTAGGGAATTTTTACCAGTATATGACACGAGTTAATTCTCATTTTTACCCTTATCCTTACCCACCCCACAACCCCTACCCGCTATATACATGTGCTTTCTTTTTCTTTTCAAATCATATTTATTCTTTCCCCTTATTACTTTCCCCTACCACTTTCCCTTTGAATAGTTCCTATTTCACAAAATCTATCATACATTCTAGAATTCATTTACAAATTTTGATAACATAAAAATCCACTCTTCCAAAATCAAAAATATTCCTATCAGAATTCTAACAGAAACTCTGTGGTACTGAACTTGAAATTTACATTAAAAAGCAAAAAGATCAAGATGAAGAAGAGAAAGAAATACTTCTGTTACTGCACATATTAATAAAACCACAATAATTAAGGCTCAAGGGCCTCATGAGGCCAGAATCAAGTGAGATAGACTAGAAAGCCCGGAAAGACACCTACTCGTTTATGGGTCTTGTGTGTGTGATAGAAGATTTACAGCAGGACATTGGAGAAAGAAGTCACTTTCCCAAAATTATCAAGTCACACTTGTGTACCCACAAGTGAGAAAATTATATAGCTACCATGGACTATATTGCAAACCTCATTCCATCAAATTAAATTTTTAGATGAGAGATGCCAACACTGACAAGATAGAAGAGAAACTTTATCATCTCATATAAAAAAGGTTTTCTTAAAATTCACACAAAACTGTAAAAGTGAAACATTATTATTTCAATTTAAGGATATAAAGATAATAAGAAAATACATAAACTGAGAGAACAGATTTTTTTACACATAAAACTAACAAAAGATGAATAGCAAAGTCTATACAAAAGTACAAAAAATAAACAAAGCCTTCTGCAAATCAGTTAAAAACTTAAAGAAAGGAATGCAATAAAAGGGGAAATCCTGAACAAGATGTTCACAGACCAATAATCAGAAGTGGAAATAAACATATGAAAAGATGCTCAGCTTTACTAGAAATAATGAAATGTAAATTCAATCTACAATGAAAATTACAAAATGTAAATTCAGTCTACAATGAGATAATATCATACAACACTGATGAAAATTAAAATCTGGTAATATTACATGCTGTTCAGAATGTGGGAAAGAATTAGATTTTACACTATTATAGGAGTATCAATAACTTCCCCAACCACTTTGGAACATAACTTTTTTTCTAATAAAGACCCAGAAATTTTACTGTTGGAAATATAGGCATATAGGTGACTATATCCAAATCCTAAGATGGACATAGTCACACTAGTTAGTAGTTCAGAAAGCTATAAACAACTCAAATGCCTATTAAGACTGAAACACATGAATGAGTTTTATTTTATTACAACTCATTACAATAGATTATGGTACACTATTAAAAAGTAATGGACATGGAACCTGGAGATTTAGCTTGGTGGTTCTGGCACCTGCATAGCAAGTGCAAGGTCCTGAGTTCAATCTCCATAATCACATACAACAATACCAGACGTGGTGACTCACGCCCACCAGCAGTCAGTACCACAAACCGCAGTTATGAGAGTGGTGGCTCATGCCTGTACTCCCAGGACTCAGGAGGCAAAGGCAGGAGGATTGCTGAGTTCGAGGCTTGCCTGGGCTACATAGTGAGCTCAGGGCCAGCCTGAACTGCAGTGTGAGACCCTGTCTCAAAAAAAAAAAAAAAAAAAAAAGGTAATGGACTTCACACAAATCAACATGAATTTTAAAAACAATTTGATAACACTTGCACATTATGATTTCATGTATCTAAAATCAATGTATTGTTTAAAGATTCAAGGAAATGATCTTATATAATTAAGGTCAATGTGTTGTTTAAAGATTTAAGGAAATAATGCTATTATGAAAATATAAACACACTAGGTCATAGTTTTTCAGAAACAAAAGAAGACAGAGTGACATCAGTATGCAGAGACTCAGTTTTTATAATGTTCTGTTTCTGGCCTGAACATTGAATAAATGGCTGTTAAGTATGTTTATTCTGTATGGGTTACTCATTTTCCATAAATATTTTTATTTTCACTAAATGTCATTTTACAAATTATTAAAAATTAAGCGTGTTAAACACCATAACAGTTTTTCCAAGAGCACTTTATGAGGAACCCATTTGCCCACCTCCAAGGATTTAATCAGCCAAGTCCAATAGCAGCGAAATCAGAAATGCAAAGCTAGATCCGTGGACCGTTGTAGCCTGCCACACCCAGCCACCTCATTTAATTTCTCTGCTTCCAGCTCTTCCTTTGCCAACCCATCTCCCAATTATAAAAGCAACACCGTACGGAGTTTGCCCACAAGGGGAGAAGGTACTGATCACGCATGAGTCACCGGAGAGCCTGGCAGCTCCATTCCTTGCTTGAATTTAAAGCTGGCATCCCGGCTGGTATTTCAAGCTCGCTGAGCATCCTTAGGGGCGTCTGTGCCTGCCGAAGACAAGATGGGAAGATGAGTCACTCCAAGGAGAGACGGAGGGAGGGGCTGGGAGGGAGGAAGGAGTCATCCTCAGGCACAGCGGGGGCCCTGAAAGTGGTTGCAGGCCGAAATCTGAATGGCTGTAAACGCATGTCGAATTTATAAAAGTAGTGAGTGCCACCACGGAAGACAGCCTTGCACGGTGAAAGGAACCAAGTTTTGAGAGTTCATCTTAACTCAGACATTAGCTTTGTCACCCAGAGGTCCCTAAGTCTACCAATGAAGAGAAGAGTACTGCCAGTGTCAGCATAAAACATGGCACCTCTTCTTACTGGAAGGCGGCTTGGTGAAATGGAGAATCTTGGCTCTTGATGGCAGATTCCCAATCTGCTTCCGGCTCCTCCACCTTCTCACATTTCTCATCTACAGCATGGGATAAGGAGATGGAGATGTGGTGAGGCTAAAGATGAGCCTAACACTGATTTACAGGAAATGCTCAACAAAAGTGAGTTGCTATGGTTGCTGGATGCTGATCTGCTATTTAAAAATCAAGATCAGAGATGGCCATGACATGGACGCAGCCGTGGCATGAACTGAAGCCCCAGGGCAGAGAGAAGGAGTAGCGGGCAGGAGTTAGGGCTGGCCGTGGTAAGGCACGGAGGAAGCACTGGAGTGCTCGGACGGACACTGGATTGGTAGTCCTGACACCAGTGACTCACACATGTGAGACTTCTACCCAAGGACAGATTTCTGGTCACTAGAAAAGAGGTAGGAAAAGCTACAGTGCAGTCAATCCCCAAGCAACCCGAGTAGCAGCGGGGTGGTCAGGATGAAGTCTCGGACCGGTTTCTGCTGAGAGGCAGGTGACAGGATGACCTAGATGCTAGAGCAGTGGTGGAAGTCAAGGTTCTAATCACGTGTTCAAAGCTCGAGGCCAGAGGCTGGCACCAAGGCCTCATCTTCTGCGGCTGGCACCAAAGCCTCATCTTCTCCGGCTCGCACCCACATCTGCGGCAGAGTCCCTACCTTGCTTGCCATCTGAAATTCAAATTTCCTTGGAACTGACAGGAAAACCGCCCAGAGGCAGAGCCGGCTCGGACTCCTTGCGGGGTCTCATTAGGCAGAGGCAAACCCTCTCCCCGAGGAAGGAGCAGAGTACAGGGTCTGATGGGCGAGCTGACCACTGCTTACCCTTGGGCTCCTGCCCCTGGGGCGGAGGGAGGAGTGCTGTGTGGCACTGGCCGAGGGAAGCCACCGACACACCATCCAACACGCCGCCACGCTGAGGCCAGCCTCACACCCGGCCGTCAGGATTGGAAGACTTGGGAGCTGGGCTAACAGCCGTGCTAGCAGAGCTATCCGCAGATGCTGCTTCAAAGGATGTACGCGGGCTTGAGAAATAACATGTGGCCAGTAACAGTCAAGCAGATGTTTCCATGACTGACTTTCTTCAAACCCAAATTCACACTCTTGGGTCCAAGCCAGCTCCCCACTAGTTCTTAAAGCAGAAGAGAGCAAAATGTTGCTCACACAGACAGCTGCGTCTGAGTTTCTGCTTATGCTGCTTGGAAGTTCGATACACAAAGAATAAAAATCAATTCCATAAAAAATATGAAAAAAACCTCTCTGAATACAAAAGGTTTGTGTTGTCATTTCCAAGCATTATAGATTTCCAGGAATATGGTTGCCTCGGAAAAATCCCTTTCAAAGGAAATCCACTGCACTTCTTGAATGCAAAACTAATCTAGTTTCAGAACATCTCTTAAAAGAAGTTTTATTTCTAGACCCTAAAGATAGGTGTCTTCTTCTTCCTCTTCCTCCTC
>PVIC010019822.1:0-30127 GCA_004025085.1 Thryonomys swinderianus | reverse complement strand
CAGGGCCAGCCTGAACTACAAAGCAAGACCCTGTCTCAAAAATAAAATAAAATAAAATATAAAATAAAATAAAATGGAAGACTCTTATGTAGACTGTGCTTTTTTTTTTTTTTTTGCGACAGGGTCTCACTTTGTAGTCCAGGCTGGCCCTGAGCTCACTAGCCCAGGCAAGCCTTTAACTCAGCAATCCTCCTGTCTCTGCCTCCTGGGTGCTGGGATTCCAGGCATGAGCACTGTGGTATGTGGTATTGATGGCTGGTGGGCGTGAGTCTCCACGCCCAGCATTGTATGTGGATACCAGGATCGAACTCAGGACCTTGTGCTTTCGAGGCAGGCACTGGAACCACTGAGGCAACCCTCCGGCCCAGACTGTGCTTTACATAATTCTATTAATATATTAAAAGTTCTCCATATAGCCATCATTCAGCAAATCTATTCAACAGAATCAGTGAAAAAGGCTAACAATTAATAATAAGATATGCCTAGTATTCCATTTCATATGCTACAAATTTTAATACAAATTCTAATTTTTCCTTTCACGCCAAAGGTCATTGGCAGTGATATCTAATGTCCCAATGTCCTACTGTTTATTTAATTAGACTGTTTTGTATAATTCAGATACCACACATCTCACAGTACCTGGAAATTTTACCCAAATAAATGATTAATTGTTCCAAATAACATACCAAAACATACAGCAGGACCTGTTACTTGGTTCCTTCAAATTCATTTATTTAAGTTGTGGTTCCCTCATGTTCCAAACATTTCATGTATGCCAGCTACTGCTCTTGGCAGAAGGCTCACCTTAAACACTAGTTATTGAAATGTTCATGTTCTTTGTTTTCTCCTAATACTTTTTTTTTTTAAACCTTTATTAAGGAATATGTTGGTTAAGCAGAATACACTTCAGGTTGAATTTAAGGCTCCTACTGAGACTGGAAGAGGTACCACAGGAAACATCAATTGACTAAAACACCTGACGTCCAGCAAACCAAAATGCTTTTTTTTTTTTTTTTTTGAGACAGGGTCTCGCTTTGTAGTTCGGGCTGGCTCTCAGCTCACTATGTAGCCCAGGCAAGCCTCGAACTCAGCAATCCTCCTGCCTCTGCCTCCCGAGTGTTGGGATTACAGGCGTGAGCCACCACACGTGGCACTGTGGTATGTGGTATTGATGGCTGGTGGGCGTGAGTTGCCACGCCCAGCATTATATGTGGTTACCGGGGATCAAACTCAGGATCTTGTGCTTGTGAGGCAGGCGCCGGAACCACTGAGCTAACCCTCTGGCCCCCAAAATGCTTCTTTACTGATGAGTGATTAACGTGACAAAATACACAGAAAAGATTCAGCACTACCTTGGAAAATGTCCTGAATTGGATTTCTTGGGATTAACACTGAAATGAATGAAATATTTTTATAAATGAGGCATGTAGACCTCTCAATGTTGTTCTGAAAGTATCCATGGACATATAAATTCCCAAAGAACTCCAGAATTAAGACTAAATCCAAATATTTTTCCAAATTTTACTCTGATTAGTTAAGCATGATGAAACCAACTCTGAAATAATCAAATTAGCTTACATTTCATAAAAATGGTAGTAAACCATACTCAGTTGTGCCTGTGCTCAAAAAATATTCATTTAATTCGACTATATCAAATTCACTATAGTCAGCATCCTCAAAGGTTAGAAAGCTTCTTAAGTCCCTATACAGTACTTTACCCATCTCTACTTCCCACATATTTTCTCATGTCAGGTTTCTTAACATCCTTAAGACAAAATCTCCCCCCCCCCGTCCCTGCACTCAGATCCCTGTTTGATCTGCCCTCAAATTCAGAGATGGAAAATGCAAATCCTCAGGGGCCAGGTAGGTCGTAAGATGAGAAAATGCAAGAAATAGACCCTGAGGCCCCCATTCAAATCATGACGGACACTGCTTTGATTCAAAAAGTGCGTGACACCAAAGAACAATATAGATGAGGGAAAGTGTCTTTTTAGAGAAGCAAGAAATCTGGAATTTTCAGCAAAATCTCCCCAAGGCCAGACTCTGAAAATCCTTTCAAATGACAAATTTGTACCATCTCACATCAAATTCCTGCCTGTTTCATGTGTAGACTGCTAGTCCTTCTCTTTACTTATGGATACTTAAAAATCAACATTAAGTAAGTCTGTTGGTCACTATAATCCTTACACAGTGCCCCCAGTGGCCCAATCTTCTGAAATTAGCCATGTTTCTTGCTCCCCTCCCAATTCTCTGATTTATTGAAATCTTCAGAGACAGCCTAAACTGTTCTGCTCCTCCTGGGAGTCCTCCCCTACCATCAGGCCACCTCAGCTGGCCCTGCTTTTTGTGGTTGGTGTGTACGTGCTGGTATCTTTGACCCAGACCGAGAGGGTGAAGCACAGAGTCAGGACACAGACACTAGGATTTCAGAGAATCACTTCGGTCTTTATTGAGCAGGTGCAGGCGGTCAATGCGGCCATAGGGAAAAGCTTTATGGGTAAGCCGTCTATTGGCTGAGGCCTGCGGTCCTGACCAATGAGGGGGCTGGCTCTACACCAGCGCAGGCGTTGCATGCAAAGCCCTAATGGCGTCCTATAGTGAGCTACGGGAATCAGGTGTGCGCACCCTGCTTGGCCGGACTGTAACATCGCGCACAGCTTTTTATCCGTATCATCAGATAATTGAGCACAGCTGTCCTTGTGTTTTTACTGAAACTACTGGGTGTATGTTGTTCACAATTAACTACTTTGTAAATAACTGAGGGATGGACAGAGCCAAAGGGAATCTCGAGGAAGGACTCTGTGTAAGATGAGCAACGCTTGTTGGGCCAGGAACGAACTCGGCCAGTAACAAGAAGGTAGTTCCAAGAGCAAGGAAAGAGAATGGAGACCGGGTCTAGTGGCCCAGGCCCCTAATCCCAGCACTCTTGGAGGCTGGGGCAGGAATATCACAGGTTAAGTTTAGGCTGGGCAACGTGACCAGACCCTGTTTCAAAATTTAAAAAGGGGTGGGGTGGGGATGTCCCTCAGTGTGAAGGTCCTGTGTTCCATCCCCAGTACCACCACCATCACAGAAAGAAAGAAAAGGAAGGAAGGAAGAGAGAGAGAGTAGCGACCCTTTTAGAGTATTTTAACTGCATGGTGTCACATGCCTGTAATCCCAGGACTTGGGAGGCTAGGGCAGCAGAATCACTGTGAGTTTGGGGCCAGCCTGAGCTACATAGTGTGAGTTTGAGGTCAGTTTGAACAAAGTTAGAGGCCACTTCCAAAAAAAAAAAAAAGTGTTTAGGTTAGTGGCTTTTTAGCATATTAATAAAGTGATTCGACATTTTTATCAAAAAAGTAGTTCTTTCAGTTTCAATATACTTTAATTTTTCATTCATTTTTATTTCACTGCCTGAATCACTAAAGCTTGTCTATTTTCCATCAAATAATTATATTTTGTTTCAGGTATTTATTTCTGCTTTTTTCCCTTTTCTTTCTTTCTCTTTCTTTCTTTCTTTCTTTCTTTCTTTCTTTCTTTCTTTCTTTCTTTCTTTCTTTCTTTCTTTCTTTCTTTTCTTTCTTTCTTTCCTTCTTTTCTTTTCTTTCTTTCCTTTTTTTTTTGAGACAGGCTCTCGCTTTGTAGTTCAGGCTGGCCCTGGGTTCACTGTGTAGCCCAGGCAAGCCTCAAACTCAGCAATCCTCCTGCCTCTGTCTCCTGAGTGCTGGGATGACAGGCGTGAGCCATCATGCCTGGCACTGTGGTGTGTGGTACTGATTTCTGGGATTACGGGCATGAATCTCTATGCCTAGTATTATTGTATGTGGTTTCCTGGGATCGAACTCAGGACCTCGTGGTTGCTAGGCAGGCGTCAGAACCACAGAGCTAAATCTTCAGCCCTATTTCTGCTTTTTATAACTAGTAATACCTTTCTCCTCCCACAATTCACTTTCGTTTTAGCTTTCTATATTGATTTTATCAATACTTTTTATAATATCTTAATAGCTTTATGAGCATTGGGTTTAAAAACCTGTAATGTAGTTTTTGTTTTAATTTTTAGTACTGGGGACTAAGCAGAGACTTCACATTGAGCCACATCTCCGGTGTTGTTAAAGATTTTATTTTGAGACCAGGTCATGGTAAATTGCCCAGTCTACATTCAAAATCATGATCCTCCTGCCTCAGCCTCCAGAGTGCTTAAAGATGTGTACTACCACATGTATTAACAATATAGCTTTCACTGCTATATTGTTATGGTTTTAAAAGTTGTCCTCTGTTTCATTCACATTTAAATATGTATATAGAAATTTTTTTCCCTTGGCCCACTTAAGAAAATATTAAATTAATATTCAGATATCTGATGGGTTCCTTGTTACTGTTTTCCCCATTCTTGTCAAAGAATGTGACCTGTATGCTTTTCCCTTTTTTTGGAAAAAATTAGGAAAAATGTTCTCATCTCTTTCTGCTGTTTTTGTTGTTGGTGGTAGTAGTAGTGTTTTTTTGTTTCATTTTGAGACACTGTCTTGCTATGTAGCTCAGGCTGCCCTTGAACTTATGACGAACCTCCTGACTCACCTCCTGAGTGCTGGGATTACAGGCACTCAACACCACACCCACCTCTTCTTGCTGTTTTGACAGCTGTGCTTTCAGTTATCCATCATTCTATCCTTAAGGTTTCAGACTGGCATTCTTTGTACAGCGTAAGAGGTGAAGTCTGAATAAACACAACCCACATATACTTTTTTCCTTATTAAATTCTATGCTGAATAATATGTGCATTGGAGGAAAGGCTTTCTTTCTTAGTTACAGTTATTCCTCTTTTTCTATTATGGGCTCTGATTTTAAAGGTAACATGATTAAAATCTTTTCCACAAATCACAATGAAGATAATTATATCAATGATAAAAGTTTTTATTAAACATATACTATCTGATAGGCACAGGTTTAAGTACCCTATATTGATTAATTCATTAATTTCTCACAGCAAACCAATTAATACATAATTGTATATATTTATACATAAGAAATAAAACATCACTAATATGTATGAGAAAAAATATAAATATATGGAAAAACAGACAACACTTTCATAACAGTAACTACATTTCTAGTATGGGCATAGGATCTGAGTTAATGAAAAGGAACAAGATAGTTTATAAGGAAAAAATATGGATAACTTCAGTAATTAAAATAAATGTTTTAAAAGAAAAAAAAAAATCCAAGCACCCAGAAGTAAATTTTGGGTCTTACTAATGAAGACAATTTGTATAACTACAAAAATGTAGAAGCAACCATAACATGAGTAATAGCCATTTAAAAAAATTATTAAGTATGTATTAAAAATAAAATTTATATTTATCAAAATGGTAACAATGACTTTTGGCATGGAAAAAGCAGGTAAAGGCACAGTATGCATACCAAAATATATTTCCTGAAAAACCAGTTTAAGAGAATTTGCTCTATGAAATTGAGAGGCCTTATCAATATGATTACAATTTTTCCTTTTCCTTTGATTTTCTATGTTCATTGCTAAAATAAAAACTAACAAAAAAGATTAATACTGCCTTCATAAACATAATTGCACCAAGAATCTGAAATTACTGGGCCAGGGATTTAGCTCAGTGGCACTGCTATCTGCCTTGTAAGAGCAAGGTTCTAAATTTGATCCCTGCTACCAACAAAAAAAGAATTTAAAATTATGAAAGGCCACACAAAACAGTGTGATATAGGTACAAGCACAAATATATAGATCAGAGAAAGAGAACACTATCCTATAACATAAGCAAATACAGTGGACCCTTTCACTTAGGAACTCAATCAGTTCCTGAGGGGTGGTTTTCACTCCAGTTGTCTCTAAGTCAATACAGCTGAGATTCGGAGGTTCCCCTGGAGACACGCTACAGATAACAAGAGGCAGATAAATCTTCCATTAACCTAATTAACTCAAGGTGTTTCTGTTAGGCCAGTAGTAACGTGAGGGGCTACTGTATAAACAAGAATATCATATATTCCCAAGCAATGGGGAAATAAATAATTATTGACTAACTGCATTGATACAAGACTGGAGGATGTCAATTTATACTCTGAATTCATGACATAAGTGAAATTCAATTGGACTGAAAACTTACATGCAAAATAAACAGAACAATGGAAGAGAGTAACTATCAAATATCAGTTTTTCTTTAAATTGTTAAGGTGACAAGAGCTTTAATTTCCATTACTCATTAATATGAGTTCCCTGATGGCGAATGAGATCTGAGCCACTACTAAAAGCCTTCCCACATTCCTTACAGTTATAGGGCTTTTCCCCCGTATGAATTCTTAAGTGTCGAGTCAGGTTTGAGCATTTATTAAAGGCCTTTCCACATTCATCACATTCATATGGTTTCTCATCTGTATGGATTCTCTGGTGTTGAAACAGTTGTGAGTTCTGAGTAAAGGCCTTCCCACATTCAAGACATTCAAAAGGTTTCTGGCCAGCATGGATTCTCTGATGCTGGCGAAGCTGTGAGCTCTGAGTAAAAGCCTTCCCGCATTCTTTACAATCATAGGGTTTCTCTCCGGTATGGATTCTCTGATGATTAGTAAGTGCTGAGCCGCTACTAAAGGCTTTGCCACACTCCTTACATTCGTAGGGTTTCTCACCAGTGTGAATTCTCTGATGCTGAACTAGCTTTGAGCTCTGAGTAAAGGCCTTGCCACATTCCTTACATTCATATGGTTTTTCGCCTGTATGAACCCGTACATGTTGAAAGAGTTGTGAGCTTTTTGTAAAGGCTTTTCCACATACTTTACATTTGTATGGTTTTTCGCCAGTGTGAATGCGTTGGTGGTCAATGAGATTTGAGCAATAACTAAAGGCTTTCCCACACTCTTTACAGTTGTAGGGTTTCTTACCAGTGTGAATTCTTTGATGTTGAGAAAGGTATGAGCTACAACTGAAGGCCTTTCCACATTCTTTACATTCAAAGGGTTTTTCACCAGTATGGATTTTTAGATGCCGTGTAACATGTGAACCACAACTGAAAAATTTTCCACACTCTTTACATTCATAAGATTTTTCACCAATATGGATTCTCTGATGTTGAATAAATTGTGAGCTCTGGCTAAAGGCCTTTCCACATTTCTTACACTCATAGGGTTTCTCTTCATTATTAATTATTTGATGCAGAGTAAGGAATGTCTGTTGAATAAATGTGGGCATATATTCATGCGTAAATATTTCTTGGCTTAAATGCCCATCTTGGTATCCCAATTGTCTTGTAAAGTGGCTTCGATATTCCAGCGCATCTCTAAAACTGGAGTATTCAAGGCCATGCTTGGAGAGACCCATTATCTCCCGCTGATATGACTCTATTTCATAAACTTCCTTCTTGAGAGATAATAACTTGCTTTCACACATTGATTCCAGATCTGAAAAGAAAATCACAAATACTTTTTCCTTCTTATTGTTAAAAAATTAAACTTTTATGATAGATATGTAAGAAATTAAAGTGACAATAATATCTAGTAGGAAAATAACATACAGTGTATAATGTATATGAGACATTATATCATTAATACTTTATATATAACAAAAAGTGCATACATGTTTGTCCTCTGTTAAAGATATAAAAATATAAATGCAGGGCCGGAGGGTTGGCTCAATGGTTCTGGTGCCTGCCTTGCAAGCGCAAGGTCCTGAGTTCGATCCCCGGTAACCACATACAATGCTGGGCGTGGAGACTCACGCCCACCAGCAATCAATACCACATACCACAGTGCCGGGCGTGGTGGCTCATGCCTGTAATCCCAGCACTCGGGAGGCAGAGACAGGAGGATTGCTGAGTTTGAGGCTTGCCTGGGCTATACAGTGAGCTCAGAGCCAGCCTGAACTACAAAGCGAGACCCTGTCTCAAAAAAAAAAAAAAATGCATATGGCAAAGATACTTATTTGTGGCATAATAAATTTGGACTCCATCCCTCAACTGTGGCCAAGGTGCACAGTTCCTTTGAGGGAGCTAAGGTCACACTGGGTTGGGTAAAGTCTCACTTCATCTAGTGACTGGCACCATGGAGCCTGGCAGCCATACTATAGCTTCCATTTCTAGCTCATCTGCATCTAATCTGTCCTCATCCTACATTACATGAGACAACTGCCATGGAGGGCAAGATCAGTGGCCTTATTAATCAGTCTGTGTAGATGTTGAATCTTTCTATCCTGTTTGCAAAGGCCCTGGCCAATGTCAGCAGTGGGAGCAGCATCTACAGTGCAGAGGCTGGCGGACCTGTTCCACATCTGGTTATGCACTGGGAGGATGTCCTGCCCCATTGGCCAGTGCTTCGCAGCTGAGAAAGAGAAGCAATGACAATAGAATCTGAGAAGTCTAATGATGACATGGGCTTTGGTGTTTTTGACTAAACTGCTTTTTATGACACATTCAATAAAAAACTAAACAGCGGAGCATGATGATGCACCCTTATAACCCTGGAACTCAGGAGGCTGAGGCAGGAGGTTTGCTGCAAATTTGAGGCCATCATGGACTACACAATGAGTTCAACTCCAGCCTGAACTACACCGCAAGATCCTGTCTCAAAAATATTAAACTTTTAAAAAATTAAATAGAAAAAGTAAATTTGGTCTTTGTCCCTGTTGTCCAGCACAGAGTTTCGATAGCCTTGAGATTTCTGGATTGACAGCAGTATGTTTATTGTGTTAATAAATATGACTCAAAGTAGGCCCTTTGAAATCTTCAGGATGGGGACTTGTCAATAGAATGACCAAATATGTGATTAGAGGGTTGGAATTCTCAGCTGCCTGACCTTTGGAAGGAGCAAGAGGATGGAGACCGAGCTGCCAATGACTTAATCAATCAGGCCAATATAAATAACCACACTGAACACCAAAGCTCAACAGAACTTTCTGGGTGAGATGCTGGGAGAGCGGCACAGTTGACTCTACAAGTGGAGGCAATGAAATTTCTATCTAGGGACTATGGCTAGCTGCACATATTGCAAAAGGAAAAGATGTAAAATTTCAAGTATGGTAATTAAACTTTTTTTCTTTTCACACAAGTTTATAGGTTTCCTAAGTTCTGTCAAAGTAATACAGAATTTTAGGGGCAGGGGTCTTTAGCAAGGGAAAGAGTAGAATAAGGGCCTCATTAGGTTTTCTAGCTAACCCTGACTAGGAGTTGAAGTTCCACTAGAGAAATTCCCCTGAGCACTGATGTGGAAAGGCACCAGACAGCGTAGGTGGCGAGGGATTGAGAGAGAGAGAGACAGAGACAGAGACAAAGAGGAGGGGGAGAGAGAGGCAGACAGAGGTTGACAGGCAGAACACAGAGAAAGCCAAGCCACAAAGCCAAGAAGCTGGGGTAGGGGGCCAAAGTGAAGGGGTGTAGTTGGGCAGTAGTGGGTGGGTTCATGGTGTGTACTCACACACAGTGTATTACTGGAGGAGCGGTAACAGAAAACACATATGTAAGTTTAAATATAAAAGAGGAAGAAGTACTAACAAAGAACTGAACCTAAAATATGGATAAGAAGAGTTTGGAGGGGGAAGTGAAAGGCACGTTCCAACTTGAAATTCAGAGGTGGCAAGGACAAGAGTAGTAGAAAGAGTAGTGAGGGGAGAGATAAAACAGGATGCTTCATGCCAAGGTCCGGCTCAGAGGAGCTGTTTCCTTACTGACTTCTTGAGTTATTATTTTAATCACTGCTCTGTCTAGTGATTTCTACTTACCTAAACAAAGGCCTTTTGTAAGTTCTCTGCCAACCATCCAGGGCTCTTTCCCTTGTTCCAGTAAGGAGATCACTTGGGGCTTAGGAATGTAAAGTCCTGCTCATGAGAAAAGATATGGAACACGGTTACGATGCGGGGAAATCAGATCCAGTCTCTTGGTGGTCAAGGCAGAAATCCCACTATAGAAACAGCCAGAGAGGACGAGGATGAAGCTTCAGCCATAGAACATTAGAGATGCCCATTTTTCCATGCTTCCTTTTCATTCTAGTGGAAACCGTTTATCTGAGAATAAGCAGCAGAAATTCAGCCAGAAGCAGACATTCCAGAGGACAGCAATGAGTTATTGCTACAGATGTTCTTACCCAGTGAGATGAGGTTTCTGTAGTTCTCCAACATCACATCTCTGTACAAGTCCCTCTGAGCAGGGTCCAGGCACTCCCACTCCTCTTGAGAGAAGTCTACAGACACATCACTGAACACCACTGATCCCTGAAACAAAAAACATATGTACTAGCTGTGTAACAAAAGAAATACCTCAGAAACTATTGTGCTCATAGCATGGTGGCAGGTACTTGTAATCTCAGCTACTTGGGAGGCAGGGCTGGGAAGACTGCTTGAGCTCATGAGTTCTAAGACCAGCCTGGGCAGTACAGTGGAATTCTAACTCACACACTATTTCCAAAATCAGACCATTGTGCTTGTATTATAAGGTAAAGCAAATGAGTACTTACATTGGCATGATTGAGAACCAGTGTATTTGGGTATCAGAAATAGGTGCAAGAGTAATGAGTGAATTATATACTAAACAAATTCTTAAATCTGGGCACTGAATATGCTGACTAACCCAGCAGCACACAGCACCCCATTATAGTTTTCAAGCACCATTTTCAAATAAAAGAAATCAGAGTTCTTTGGGGAAAAAATTAATTTTCAGAATTCAGCCAGAAATGCTCAGGATGAGTTTGAATACTTTGTTCCTATACTAAAAAGAAAGAAAGATATAAAAAAACTATTAGGATAATACTGAAATTATACAATCTGAAGACATTTCTCTTGGCATAAAGTAGTAATATAACATGTTCATCAAATTATAAGGATAGGGGCCAGGGATTTAACTCAGTGGTTCCAGTATCTGCCTGGCAAGCACACGTCCCGAGTTTGATCCCTAATACCACATACCACAGTGCCAGGCATGGTAGTTTACGCCTGTAATCCCAGCACTCAGGAGGTGGAGGCAGGAGGATTGCCAAGAGTTTGAGGCTAGCCTGAGCTACACAGTGAGTTCAGGGCCAGTCTGAACTACAAACCGTGACCCCTTTCTCAAAAACTAAAAAAAGAAAAAAGAAAATCTGGTAACAACAGGGCCTACTGACTAAAGCCAAAAATAAATGTTTTTGTCTTTATAATTGGATTATCCACGTGTTTGTTATACTATCAGAAATCTACCATAAATGCCCCAACAGAGTTAGAGATCTATATAATCCACTGACCCTGTGGTTCCCAAAAGCACATAAACCAAGGAGATATTACAACACTCCAATAAATGGAGCTACTAACAACTGTCTTCTATTCTTGGAGAATGCTGGTCTGTCTTCACTTTTCCATGTTTGTTCCCAGTTAAGCAACTCACACCTCCACCCCATTTGATCACAGTCTAGGGAGGGACAAGTTCAAGGTCATTCCATAAATCTACTCTTGCTTCCCTAAGTAGATACATTTCCTCTTTATTAGTCCCTGGGAGAGGGCTGAGAAAAGAGATGCGCAGTAATTTACTGAATGAAAATATTAATGCTTGTTGAAAAAAGGAAGGGCCCTGAGGAATGGTGTCAGATTATCTAGCTAGCATGAGAGGTAATGCAGACCAGGATCCCGAAGAGGGACCCTGTTAGCCCAAAACGTCAAGATAAGGAAAACAAATGCTCACAAGATTTCCATTTTTTATTGTTTGGCTTTTGAGACAGGGCCTACACTGTTGCCTAGTCTAACCTTGAACTCGCTGTCCTCCCAGTTCAGCTGGGATTTCAGGCATGTACCATCACATCTAATTCACGTTTTTTTTTTTTTTGAGACAGGGTCTCGCTTTGTAGTTCAGGCTGGCCCTGAGCTCACTATGGTGCCCAGGTAAGCCACCGTGAACTCAGCAATCCTCCTGTCTCTGCCTCCCGAGTGCTGGGATTACAGGCGTGAGCCACCACGCCCGGCATTGTGGTGTGTGTTGATTGTTGGTGGGTGTGAGTCTCCACGCCCAGTATTATATGTGGTTACCGGGGATCAAACTCAGGACTTTGCGCTTGCAAGGCAGGCGCTGGAACCACTGAGCTAACCCTCCGGCCCAATTCATGTATTTTTTAAATGGAACCAAATGTCAGAAAAGAAAGAAAAAGCACCAACTCACCTCAGCCATTGCTTTTGACACTGCGAAAGATGATCAGCCCTCGTCTGGGCTGTTATCCTGAAAAAAAAAAAGTTAATACTATTACTATCTTCTCAACCCTGGAAATCTGCTTCAGCTGCAGCAAGACCCCAGTAGTTGGAGCCCAGAGGAGAGGATTCAGATCGATTCTCTGTTATCCAAAAAGTCAAGTTCCTGCTCAAACCAAGGGGTTTAGGGCAGACTTTGCCCCGCCCTTAGAGAAGTGATTGCTGTGAGCTGATTTGAACAAATCCCTTCTCTACAGCCCCCAGGACCACAAGGCAGAAGACTTGCTTCAAATGGTGACTTACTCAAATGGTGTCCTTTGGCCAGGTACACAGTCTACTCAGAATAGAAGACCGAAGACTTCCGTCTTGAAATCTTATTTCCTAAACCCAAGAAAATTAATCAGCTTTCTCTACTATACACAAATACACACACACACACACACACGCACGCACGCACGCACACACTTCTCAGTCTTGCCCTCCAGCTCTGATTTTTACTTTGCTTTTGTATCGCTGCCACATAAAACAGTGAAACAGTTTTTACTGTATAGTTTTTGGGTAAGACTTTTCCCACGATCTTATAAATTTTTTTCTGTGCAATTTTAATATTTTAATGTTACACTTGAATCTTTTAATCACTTATTTTATTTTGGCACTGGATTATTTGGTAAGATTATACAGTAAGATAATCAATTATAATTTTAAGATAATATTAATTTCATAGGGATAATGTACAGAGTGCAATATATAAATTAGGATTTAAGGCTGGAGATTTAGCTCAGCAGTTCTGGTACCTGCCTAGCAAGCACAAGGTCACTGGTTCAATCCCTGGTAACCTCATACAACAATACTGGGCATGGTGACTCATGCCCACCAGCAATCGTACCAATACCACAGTGCCAGGCATGGTGGCTAATGCCTGTAATCCCAGCACTCGGGAGGCAGAGGCAGGAGGATTGCTGAGTTCGAGGCTAGTTTGGGCTACATAGTGAGCTCGGGCCAGCCTGAACTACAAAGCAAGACCCTGTCACATAAATATATAAATAAATAAATAAGGATTTAGCTCAGTGGTTCTGGTGCCTGCCTCACTAACACAAGATCACAAGCTCTGCAGGGGAATGGGAAAAAATGAGAATCAAGGTGTGTCAAGTACTGGTACAAACCCTCAATGTTCAATGTGATCATAATGTATAATGTACCAATAAAATCAATTTTAAAAAAAGTTTGAGGACCGGAGGGTTAGCTCAGTGGTTCCTGCGCCTGCCTTGCAAGTGCAAGGTCCTGAGTTCAATCCCCGGTGACCACATACAATGCTGGGCGTGGAGACTCATGCCCACCAGCAATCAATACCACATACCACAGTGCCAGGTGTGGTGGTTCACGCCTGTAATCCCAGCACTCAGGAGGCAGAGACAGGCTGATTGCTGAGTTCGAGGCTTGCCTGGGCTACATAGTGAGCTCAGAGCCAGCCTGAACTACAAAAGCGAGACCCTGTCTCAAAAAAAAAAAAAGAAAAAGAAAGAAAGAAAGAAAATTAAAATCTAGAAGGAGAATAAGAGGGGGGAGGAAAGGGAAGGGAAAGGAATAAAAAGAGAATGGAGGACAAAAATGGAAACAAAATTGGGTGAATGGAGAGGGGAAGAAGGGTTGAAGGGAAAGGAATAGAAGAAAAATAATTTTGGACTGGAGGGTTAGCCCAGTGGTTCCGGCGCCTGCCTCGCAAGCACAAGGTCCTGAGTTCCATCCCCGGTAACCACATATAATGCTGGGCGTGGAGACTCACGCCCACCAACAATCAACACCACATACCATAATGCCGGACGTGGTGGCTCACGCCTATAATCCTAGCACTCGGGAGGCAGAGACAGGAGGATTGCTGAGTTTGTGGCGGCTTGCCTGGGCACCATAGTGAGCTCAGGGCCAGCCTGAACTACAAAAGCGAGACCCTGTCTCAAAGATAAAACAAAAAAAAAAAAGAAAAATAATTTTGATGTGTTATGTACAGGTGTGTGATCAATAAGTGACAAATATGTGTTAATAAGAATAAAGTTTTTAAAATACATATAATTAAAATATATTAAAACAAGAAATTTACATAGTGATGAAGTCTAAAAAGGGACTCAGCATAATGATCCCTGCTCAGGGAACTTAAATGCACATTCATGAAAGATGTTAATCTGATAAAGCTGCATTCTACATGAATCCAGCAATGCTGATGGTACTCTGGAAAAGGCAGACCTAGCCAGACAGGAAAGAGATCAGTGCTTCCCTGAGGTTGAAAGGAAAGAGGAAACAAATAGAGGTTTTTAGAGCAATGGAATTATCCTGTATAATACTAAACTGGTGGATACATGCTGTACATTTGTCCAAACCCATAGAATGTACACTAAGAGTGACTCCTTCTATCCCTAATATAAACTGTGGGTTCTAGGTGAAATTGTATGTCAATATAGGTTCATTAGTTCTTTTTTTTTTTTGAGACAGGGTTTCTCTTTGTAGTTCAGGCTGGTCCTAAGCTCACTGTGTAGCCCAGGCAAGCCTTGAACTCAGCAGTCCTCCTGCCTCTGCCTCCCTACAGGCGTGAGCCACCATGCCCGGCACTGTGGTATGTGGTATTGGTTCTTGGTGGGTGTGAGTCACCATGCCCAGCATTGTATGTGGTTACCGGGATCAAACTCAGGGCCTTGCGCTTGCGAGGCAGGCGCTGGAACCACTGAGCTAAATCTCCGGCCCAGGTTTATTAGTTCTAACAAATGTACTATACCCCTCTGGTGGGAGATATGGATAATAGGAGAACTATATAAGTATGGGGGGAAAACATCTGAAAAATCCCTTCTCAATTTTTCTGTAAGTCTAAAACATTTCAAAAATAAAGTCCATGCAAGACAAGAACAAAAAGAAAAAAGAGGAAGAAGAGGAAGAGAAGGTACCTTTGGGAGGGCAGAACTGATGAAGAAAAGAATCTCAGGGCCAGGGATTTAGCTCAGTGGTACCCCACCTGCCTGGCAGGGGCAAGGTGCTAAATTCAATCCCTAGTACCAGCAAAAAAAAAAAAAAAAAAAAAATCAGTTGGATCTGAACCAAGGAAGGAAATCCATGAGATGCCAGGCTTTTTTTGTGGCCTAGAATGACCAAAGTGGAGTTCACTCTGGACCAGTATCTAACAAACATGGAGAAAAAGAGGGATAAGACTGAGCCTTCCTGATGGCTAAGGGGTGAAGTTTGTTTTGCAAAACCAGAATTTATTGGCTCACCTGAGTCTCTTAGGACAGAGAGATGTGGAGTTACAAGGGCAGTCACAGGTACCCCATACCAATGTATAGACAATATTGTGGGCACTCACCCACAAGAGACCTCCATACACCCTCATAGGTACACCTCATCCAAATACAGGACTCCATGTGTTTCGCAGTCTTAGTCCCAACAAGCATCATAGTCACATCAACATGTTTACTCCTACAATGCTATAAATACCTCCAATATCACACTACACACTCACACATTACAGTTTCTTCTAGTTCTACTGGGCACTACACACAATCACACACTCGAAAATGACATGTGTCACTAAAACATAAAGGCTGTAACTCTGGCACAAGTACATGCACCTTCAAAGCACACAGTGCAGTTACACAATCACACACATTCTCACACTGTCACGGGCACCCAGTACACTTAGCGCTACTACATTTTACAGTCACACACACACACACACACACACACCCTGTAGAATAACACATATAGTCACAAACGCATAATCACTGATTTTTCCTCTCTCCAAAACACATACAATTTCACACAAAGTTACAGGGTCACACAAAATCACGGTCCAACCACAGAGATAGAATTACATTTACAGGCCCTGCCTCTCGTTGTTACAACCACACTTCTCCAACGAAAATGTGCAGTCACGCCAGCACACACAGTCACAATGGCACACGCACCAGGGGAGCATAAAATTACGCTCGCACACACGCTGCACCCCGCAGTCACCTAAGGTCACTGAAGCCTACATCTCGCAACTGCTCCCCGAGCCCGACCAACTCTCAAGGGCCTTACACTGCCGAACTGCCAGATCCCTCCTTTAAGACCCCCGGGGACCCACCTGAGGAGCCTAGCGCAGTCTCGGAGGCCTGCGCCGCTCACCACGCACTTCTCTTCCCCGGAGGCCGAGGGTCCCGTAGGCAGTTACAGGGGGCCCGCTCCGCTCTCGCGGGGCACTCTGGGAATTGTAGTCTGTGGTCTAAAGGCACGGGAAAGATGGCGCCTCATCCTCGAATTCCTGACAGCTAACTTCTGTCCAGAAAGATAGCACCGCTCCCCAGTCGGAACCGCCTCCTTGAGTCTCTAAGATCCAGATGCAACTTCAGAGTGAAGCTCCCACAAAACGCCGGGACGATGTAATAAATACAAGCACTCTGCCTGGTACTTGCTAACCTCGAGAAGTCCCAAGAAAAGGCCGTTAAACCGAGATCCGTCGCAAAGCTTTTCGGGAAGTGTAGTTTAAAACCGGAAAATACGAGGCGCCTGGATTTGTGAAAAGTTTGCCTGAAGTGACATTGTGGCCTGCGCCTGCCTGCAGTGAAGAAGAGCTCATCGGGTTTTGGGCTCTTTAGGGGATTGTGACCCACTCTAGGAATGCTCTGACGAACTGACAAACTCTCCAGTTTTGCCCTCCTCAGTGGGTGATCCACAGTACAGACTGTAGAATTACATTTATATAAAATATTCAGACTAGACAAATCCACAGACACAGAGCGTATTACAGTACTTATTAAAGAACTGGAAAAATGGAGGAAGTTTGAGTGATTGCTCGTAAGTATAGGGTTCCTTTAGGAGGCGATGTTTCTGCAACTCTGTGAACACTAAAAGCCGTGTAACTGTACACTTTAAAGAGTTAATTTTATGAAAATTCTGTTCATGTGGCTTTAAAATTACTTATAAATTTTTGTGCAGGGCATTGAGCCCAGGACATTGGCAAAACATCCCAGTCCTTTTTATTTTTATTTTTTATTTTATTTTTTTGAGACAGGCTCTTACTTTGTAGTTCAGGCTCACTCTGAGCTCACAATGTAGCCCAGGCAAACCTCAAACTCATAGCAATCTTCCTGCCTCTGCCTCCCAAGCGCTGGGATTACAGGCATAAGCTACCACACTTGGCATTGTGGTGTGTGGTACTGATTGCTGGTGGGCAAGAGTCATCATGCCCTGTCTTGTGGTATGTGATTACCGGGGATCAAACTCGGGACCTTGTGCTTGCTAGGCAGATGCTGAAACCACTGAGCTAAATCTCTGACGCAGTCCTTTTTAATTTTTGAGATAGGGTCTCCCTAAAATTCCCTGGGCTGGAATTTAGGATTTCCAGGGCCTCAGCCAACCAGCGTACTGTGACTACAGGTATGTGCCACTATACCTGGCTGAATGAACTCATTTTAAAGCAAATTGTTTGATGAAGTTAACACTACATCACCACCACCAAAATCAGGGTCTAAGCCATTTTTATACAACACTACCATTGTCTCCTAATTTTCCGGTGACTTTGCTCACTCACCCCTACCTCTGCTCAGGGCAGGCATCCACTGACTAAGTTACAACCCCAACTCTAGATCAGTTCTCCTATGGAAGCACACCGGTGCCCTTTTTCAGGCTAGTTCTGACTCTGAATATGACGTTTATGAGATTCATCCAGGCTACTTCTGTATCATTTTCTCTCCTTGCTGTGTAGTATTCCATTCTGTGAATATATCTGAGTTCATCCATCCATTCACATATTCATGCATATTTGAGTTATTTGTAGATTAGCTTGTTTGCATAAAGCCAATGTACACATCTTTTTGTAAACATATGCTTCTATTGATATTAAGCAATACGTATTAGTGGAACTGGTGGGCCATATGAAAAGTCCATATTTAATTTTGCAAGAAATTGCCAGACTGTTTTGCAACGTGGTTGAACCATTTATATTCTCAGTGACAGTGTATGACATTTCCAGTTTCACATCCCTTCACTATTTGTTACTGTCAGTGGTTTGAGTTTTAATTGTCTGGAGGGTGAGCAGTGATATCTAATCGTGGTTTTAATTTGTATTTCCTGATGATTATGGATCATAGCATATGCTACATTCATCATTCTTTTAAGACATTTCTGTTCATTTTTTAATTTTAAAATGGGTTGTCTTACTGAGTTGTAAATGCTTCTTATATATTATGAATAAAAATCCTTTCTCAGTTTCTGAATGGCATTTTTCAAAAAGCAGTTTTTACTTTTAATGAAGTCCAATTTATTATTTTATGCTTCATGTGTTTTTTATTTTTTTGAGACAGGGTCTCCCTTTGTAGTTCAGGCTGGCCCTGAGCTCACTATGTAGCCCAGGCAAGCCACGAACTCAGCAATCCTCCTGCCTCTGCCTCCCGAGTGCTGGGATTACAGGTGTGAGCCACCACACCCGACACTGTGGTATGTGGTACTGATTGGCGGTGGGTGTGAGTCATCATGCCCAGTATTGTTGTATGTGATTACTGGGGATCAAACCAGGGACCTTGCACGTGGTAGGCAGGTGCCGCAACCACTGAGCTAAATCTCCAGCTCTGCTTTTTGTGTTCTTTCTAGTACATCTTTCCCTATTCTAGTGTTGTGAAGAATTCACAAAAACCAACTGCCATGTATATTTGAAGTGTAACTCTAGAATGATCTATATGGCTACATCTATCAAATGCTACTTAATATAAATATTTTTATTGATGTAATTTACATAGTACATAATATATGTATATGTATTTTTGTGTTTGTTTGGTTTGTTTTTTGGTGTTGGAGACTGAACTCAGGACCTTGTGCTTGCCAGGCAGGCACTGTGCCCCTGAGCTACTGAACTATATATCCTGACCCTGAAAGTATATTTTTGGTCCACACAAATTGTTGATTGCTGAGTCTTCTTGGTGGATTATTTCCTTTATTATTGTTTAGCATTCATCTTTATCCCTATAACCATATTTGATTTTTTTTTGTAGTACCAGGGATTGAACTCAGGGCTTTGTGCTTTCAAGGTAGGCACAGTACCATTGAGCTAAATCCCTGACTCAAGCATATTTGCTCTTATGGCCATTTTGATGGATATTAACATTGTTATTCTTCTGTTATGATTATTTTTGTATCACTGAGGACTGAACCAAGGACTTTTCACTAAGCTACAACCCCAGCCTCTGCCTTTCTTTATTATTATATATTTACAATACATAATAATTGCACTCATAGTGCATATATATATTCTTATTACATTTACTTCCTCTTCCCATCTACACAAAGTCTACCTCCCTATTTCTATTTTTTTTAGACAGGGTCTCGCTTTGTAGTCCAGGCTGGCCCTGAGCTCACTATGTAGCCCAGGCAAGCCTCAAACTCAGCAATCCTTCTGTCTCTGCCTCCCGAGTGCTGGGATTACAGGCGTGAGCCACCACACCGGCACTGTGGTATGTGGTATTGATGGCTGGTGGGCATTGGTCACCATGCCCAGCATTGTATGTGGTTACTGGGATCAAACTCAGGACCTTGCACTTGCGAGGCAGGCGCCAGAACCACTGAGCTAAATCTCTGGCCCTCCATTTCTTTTTTGTTTTACTCCTTACATTATTTATATTTTGAGTTTCTCATATAAAAGGAGCCATGTGATATTAAACCAGTCTGATTTATTTCAGTTAGCATTATGGTTTCAAATGCAACCATTTTCCAACAAATGACTCAAATTTATCCTTCTTTGTGGCTGAGTAGTACTCCGTGCATATATGTACCACTTATTCTTTATCTGTTGATGGACAGACATACAGGCCTCTTCCAACATTGATCTATAATGAGTTTTTGCTGCTATAAATATATGTATGCATATATCACTGTAATCTGATGGCTTTAACTCTTTTGAGAAGCTACCCAGAGGCAGTCTAGTTGGATCAAATGGAATTCTTAGTTTTAGTTTTATGAGGGATCTCCATTTTGATTATCATAGTGATTGTACTAGTTTACATTCTCATCAACAATATAGGAGTATGCTTTTTTTATTCTGAGGCAGGGTCTCCCTAAGTTAGGCTGGGCTTGAACTTGGAATCCTTCTACTTAAACCTCCTAGAATGCTGGTATACAAGTGTACACCACCACACCATGATTTAAAATTTTCTGTATGTGGTGATTTTCTCTTTTCTTCCTAGATGTTGTTTTCCATCTTTTTAAAAAATCTTGCTCCAAAATTACTATTTCAACCTAGAGAGAATCAGCTCATGAGTTTATTATCTTGACTGAAAAATTTATTCACATCGATTTATTTTTCCTTTCCACCGTCTTTGGAACATTTAAATGAATTCAGTGGAATGTGACTGGATTAAAAGCTTAGTTAATTTGCTTTACTCTTAGCTTCCTGAAAATACATGTTATAATTTTTTTCTTGGTGACACTTTGATCTATCCCTTAGAGATTTTATTTTTTTATTTTTTTGAGACGGGGTCTCACTTTGTAGTTCAGGCTGGCCCTGAGCTCACTATGTAGCCCAGGCAAGCCACGAACTCAGCAATCCTCCTGTCTCTGCCTCCCGGGTGCTGGGATGACAGGCGTGAGCCACCCGACGGGCATTGTGGTATGCGGTGTTGATTGTTGGTGGTCACGCCCAGCATTATATGTGGTTACCGGGGATGGAACTCAGGACCTTGCGCTTGCGAGGCAGGCGCTGGAACCACTGAGCTAAATCTCCGGCCCGAGATTTTATTCTTATTAGTATTTCTCTTTTGGAGGTTCTTCATACTGAGCTACATCTCTACCACTTAATTTTTAAAATTTTGAGACAGGGTCTCCCTGACTCTAAGTTCCCAAGACAGACTTGAATTTCTATCTTCTCCTGTCTCAATCTCCTAGAGTATATATACCACAATGGCTGGTTCTCTTTCGTATATGACCCGTTTTGCAGTGAGTTTTCTAGAATGTTTGAAAAACAATTCATTCTGTGGTTAAAACATAAGACATAGATATCCAATATATAAAGCCAATTATGTTTTTTCAGCTTAGCAGCCTTATATCACTCCTCCTATCTGATCTTCAGGTAGGTGTGTTACTTTGTTACTAGGACTGAAGATTCCTAAAATTTTCTCTGTTCTGGCGCTTGTACATGCCTGTAACCTGAGCCACTGGTGCTAGCAGGCTGGTGGGAGAAGTCCTTGGTGATTGTCTTCCCGGTGAAAGCATTCAGTCAAGACATGCAAAAGCACAGTGAAAATAAAGACAGAATTTATTGCAAAGAAAAAGCAACGGCACAGGGCGGAAATATACAACGTGCAAAGCCCGGTGGTGTTTGCAGACAGCGGAAGTTTGTATTTCCTTTCACACACGGGACGGCACCTTCCAGCGCTCAGGAAACCATGGTGATATTGTTGCTCCCCCCAACCCCGTGATCATGCCCACCTTCTGTCCTAGAAATCACCTTGCTGACTTGCCCTGGGAGGTGGGGTCTGCTTGGAAGACGCAGGTCACCCAGCAGGTTTCCTTTCACTCCCTAGCTCCCTTTACTCTGTTCTCCTGCCATCTTGATGGAAGCAGTTTTCCACCGTGCTGTTTTTGCCTGGGAGCCGGTTGACCATGCAGGCACTGAGAAGTGAAGCTGTGAACCAAAATAAACCCCTCTTCCTTTAAATTGTGTCAGGTGTTATGTCTCAGGAACAAGAAAGTGACTGAGACGCTGTCTGACCTTATGATTTGATTATGTTGTATAAGGGCTCTAAAAATCAGAGACCTAGTAGTTACAAGTGTATTTTATATATAGGTCTTTATTTATTTATTTATTTTGAGACAGGGTCTCGCTTTTTTAGTTCAGGCTGGCTCTGAGCTCACTATGTAGCCCAGGCAAGCCTCGAACTCAGCAATTCTCCTGCCTCTGCCTCCCGAGTGCTGGGATGACAGGCGTGAGCCACCACGCCCGGCACTTAGAGGTCTTTATTTTAACTATAACTGGCATGGATAGCCATCAGAAGCAGCTGTACTTTTTAATCATACCTTGTAAAGTCATTTAGGAAAGAGGACTTCCAGAAAGTGGCAAGAAGACTGGGATAAGTGTTTTGTTTTGTTTTTTTGAGGCAAGGTCTTGCTTTGTAGTTCGGGATGGCCCCGAATTCACTACATAGACCAGGCCAGCCTCAAACTCACAGCAATCCTCCTGCCTCTGCCTCCTGAGTGCTGGGATTACACGCGTGAGCCACCAGGCCCAATACTGTGGTATGTGTTTACCAGGGACTGAACTTGGGACCTTGCACTTGCAAGGCAGATGCCAGAACCACTGAAAGAAATCCCCAGCCCTTTAATTCCTTTTTTGATTCTCTTTCTTTCCCCTCCCCCTCCTTCCTTCATCTCTTGATCCTTTCCGCCCGTGAGAAAGATCTGTCTCCCTACTTCCCATAACCTATCTTTCATTTTGTTCTTTATTTATAATTTGGGTTTCAAATATAGGAGAAACCATGCACTATCTGAGCATCTTAATTAAAATATCTTAATTGTTTTTACCCCCTTCCTATCTCTCTCCATCTCGGTGGAGTTTTAAAAACTAGTAACAGTCCACACATAAATACTGTCATATGAACCTTAAAAGATACATTGTCTCACTTTACCATAACTACTTAACAAATTTAGCAATAATTCTTAAGCCTCTGGCACAATGTGTGTTCGTAATAGATTTCCACAGATTTTTCCTTAAACCAGCTTCTGGAGGAGGAAAGAGAACTCGATACACAAGAGTCTGGCCCTCTCACTGCCCCCCTTCCTTCGCGGAGACAGTGAGAGGACCCATCCCGGGCACTTGCTCACGCTGAGCAAGCTCGGTACCACCAAACTGCAGCCCGGGTCCCCCGAGGTACACAGCCAGTCTGAACACACCTCGCAAGCAAACAGGGAGCGTACGTCCAATTCTCTGAAAAACGCCTACCCACGAGGCGCTCTGGTAAATGCCTGTAATACCAGCGCTCTGGGAGGCTGAGGCAGGAGGATGACAAATCTGAGCGCAGTCTGAGCAACTCAGGGGTTTAGCGAGACCTTAAAACATTAAAAGAAAATGCAGCTCAGCGGTTGAGTTCCCTTTAAGTTTCATCACCTATTAAAAAAAAAAAGTAAGAAATCCACCACCAACACCAAAATAACCAAATCAAAACAAAACAAGAATACCCATATTCCCCACTTGCTGGAACCGAACATTTTCAGTAGAGCACAGAACCTGTCAGGTAGCTCCTCCCCATAAACAGTATCTAAATGGGGTCTTGAAATATTTTGAGTTCGCAAGACAAAAGGGTTGATACAAAGGCTGTGAAGCAGGGATAGGGAGGTTCAGGGGAAGCGTGTGTGTGTGTGTGTGGGGGGGGGTTAGCGGCCTCCTAGTTTCCACACAGAAACTAGGGGAAAGAGTCAGACTTAGCTTAAGGCTTCATTTACATAGGAAGCACGTGATTAATTATATTTAAAAGTAAATAAAATAGCAAAGGTTTAAGCCTTTATTCACACTTAGTCATCTTAAACATTAATCTTATTGCTGTCTACTATTTTTCTTGAGGTGAAAGCGAACGGAACTGCTTTCAAATCTCCATCCGCCCCAGCAGTGTCACGTCTCCTCGGGGCTCAGATCAGGAGAAGCCGGCTTGATGCTCCCCTCTTTTCTCAGTGGTTTCTCCCACGACCCTGATGGTCTTTGCCCCTTGGTCCCCTGTCTCCCTTGGTTTGTCCAAGGGAGCGCGCTCTTATCTGCTGCGCGCAGTTGTCCACGTCCACCGCCCTCTTTTCCAAGCGTAACATAAAGTACAACAGGACACTCCAGACCCCACGGTCAGTACTGTACCTTCCTCTTCCCGGAGCCACGGTGCTGCGTCCCGTGTGACAATCCCAACTCTAGGAAACGGCGGGGGACCGATCTGGAGCTGTACGGAACTGATCGGCTTTCGCGATGACATCCCAAGGTAGGAAACACCCCCGAGAGCAGCCACATTCTTTTCCCGACAGCGCCCCCTTGTGGAAATTGTGCGTACCTACGAAGATTTATCTGTGCCATGTTGACTAGCGGTTTAGAACGGCCAAGGTAATTCAGAGCATGCGCAGTAACAGTAGCCCCCCCCCCGCAGGGAAGGTTTTTTTTTTGGAAGTCGGACCGGAAGTGGAAATGGTCCTCGAAGGCATTTTCGTCGCTGCTAAGAGTGTTTCCATATTTTAATGGCGAGAAGCCGCTGAGAGGATTTTGGTTAGTTGGATTAGAGATCTGTGAAGTCTGCCATGTATACGTATGGGCCGGTGTAGTGATGGGCTTTTGGGTTCAGCGAGTGATTTTGACGGGTCTGGGGGTTCCGTTGAAGGTTGTCAGGGACGAGGGTCTGTCCTGTCAGTGTGGGGCCCCTGGGGAGTTCTTGGCCTTTGGGGAAAATGATGGGAGTCTGCGATCGCTGACTGAGGGCCTGATGTGTCAGCCATGGGGATCGGTGGGGATGTGCTTTCTAACCAGACTTGAGAGTTCAGGGAGTTAATTTTCAGCCTTTAAAGATTCACAACTTTGGTGTGTAGCAGGGCTTTTTCCTTATTGTTTGAATCTAAGTAAGCTTTTTAAAAGTCTTTTTTTGACCCATATTTTACTTGGAAGTACATTTTCTATTTCAAATACTGTCTGCATAATACTGGATTTGAAAAAAATGCCTTATAGCCTATTTCATGGTCAGTTTTCATAGATGTCGTATCTGTTACATAAAACTAATTATATGGTTAGGTTATGATACTATATATTGTATTATATTATTATATATCATGCATATATTTTACATGTATATCTCACATCTCCTTACAAATTATTTTAATTATAGGAAAAGATAAACTCATGCTGGAAAGGTGATTTGTCCATTTTTCCTTCTGTCAGTTTCTGCTCTATATATTTAAAATTATACTATTGGTAACATTATGTGTATTTTTAATAAAAGATGACTAAAGAATGTAAAGGATATTATAACAATTAAATCTTTTACAAATAATTTATGAAAGTATTTCTTCTCTCAAATATTTTCCATATCTGGATATTGTTGCTTTTTAAACTGTTTTTGCAATTCTGAGAGAAAATTACATTTACTCATGCATAATTGCTACTTACATTTTTATTTTCTGTGAATTTTCATATCCTTTGTCCAGCAGTTTAATAAGCAGTAGACTTTTTAACACTAGAAATAATCTATTGTATTGTAGTGGAAAGATTCATATTTATATGTGTATTTCAATTTTTATAGTGTATTTTAGCATATAGTTAGTAAATATATAATCAGAAATGTTTTTCCTTTTATGTTTTCTGCATTTTTTTCTCATGTGCACTGATATCCCTCCAAAAATGTAATATTCTTAAAATATTCCTCCCTATATACATGTATATAAGTGTTCACCCTGCTTGAATTTGTCTAGTAAGTAGTGCGTGACGGTGATCTAGTTTGTTTTATTCCTCTGGGGTGGACTGTTATATTACCATTATTTATGCCATGAATGTCTTGCTTAAACTCAGATACATTTTTGACATATGCTTAGATCAATATAGTCTGGTATATTGCTTTGCTTTTTTTTTTTTGAGACAGGGTCTTGCTTTGTAGTTCAGACTGGCCCTGAGCTCATTTTGTAGCCCAGGCAAGTCTCAAACTCAAGAATCCTCCTGCCTCTGCCTTCTGAGTGCTGGAGTTACAGGCATGAGCCACCATGCCTGGCGCTTTGCTTGTTTTAATTACATCATTTTCTATTTGGTCTAATATCTGATACTATGGTGATTATTAATATTTATTGATTCTTGTGTCCCAGGGAGGTATTGAATACTTTAAAGCCTCAACTTACTTAATTTTCATTACTATAAAATAGCTTTTTGCATACTCATTTTTTAAATTTAAATTTAAATTATTTAATATTTCCATAGCTGAAAGCTGACGAAGCTACAATTCATACTGGTAGTAATATTACTCCAAATCCCATTGCTTTTTGTTATATCTTACCAACAGTAAACTCTGTCACACACAGATTTTATATTCTCCATACCACATCTTCTTCAGTGTGGTCCCTGTCACTACGGTTTTAGCATTGTCCAAGCTCTAGTTAGAAGTGCAAATTCTTGAGCACGACCTACTGAATTGGAAGTATGGAGTCATGCTGAGAAATTTTAACCGTTTAACAAGTTCTCTGGGTGATTGGAGCAGGTAAATCAAGTTTGAGAACCACCCTTCTGAGGTGCTCAGGCACTTGCACTGTGGTATGTGGAAGAAGTGTTTTAAGTAGTGAATGACGGGCTGCATGGACCTGATCTTTCTAGGTTTATTGGTATCTCGAGAATCCCTGAACCAGATCTTCTTCCAGACTCCAGATCACCTCCGCCCAACAGCTCTGCTTCGACCCACAGAGGAACATTAAGCTTCAAGCTTCCGAGAGAAGCAGGGTTGAGACCAGGTGTGACTATGCCAATTAATTGGACCTTACTCCCAAGATCCACAGGCCTGGCTCCAGAGAATCACAGCAGCTCATCCAAGGTAAGGAAGTGGCACCCATGGGTGGAAATTTATCCAGGGACCTAAAATCTCTGACCTGTCAACAGAACCTTGGGGCAGAGTCACAGGAAACAAAACTTTATCTTGTCAAGTGCAACATGTAACGTGTTCGTAGTGGGTCATCAGGGGAGACTGTTCTACTGTATTTTGTCACCACACTGTCTTGATCTTTTGGCTTGGAATAATATTCCTAGTTAGAAATCACTTTTCTGGGATTTTGAAGGTATTTCTCCATTTTGTCTCAAGCTGCCTGTACTCTTTTTCAGATGTTAATTCTTCATGTCTTTCTCTACTATTTTCTATTTCTTTGCTGCTCTCCTTTCGATGAAACTTTGTCTTGCTGTCTATCAACCTTTTCATTCCAAGTATTAGAAAAAATATAGAGCAACACAGGGCCAGGGACTGAGCTCCGTGGCACCATGCCTACCTTGCAAGCACGAGGGCCTAAGTTCAACCCCCATTACTGGACAAAAAAAAGCAACACATATGGAAGTTATTATGGTGAAAGAAGTCCAGGGAGAGATGAAACCAGCTCACCATCTCTGTTCCCTGTGCTCCCAAATCTCCCAGTAGAGATGATAAGTTTTATTAATTTTCTTTGATTGCTTAATTCTGTATATAAATAAAAACAATTATTATTTTCTTCTAGTGATTTTGCAAAAGGAGGTATTTACTAGATGTATTCTTGTGGGTCGGGGATTTAGCTCAAGTGGTACTGTGCCAACCTTGCAAGCATTAGGGCCAGAGTTTGATCCATGGCAACACACACACACACACACACACACACAAAGATGTGCTTTGTACATCAACAAAATGGAGAGTATTGTCTTTGGTTTTTTGTTTTTTGTTTTTTGTTTTTTGAGACAGGGTCTCTCTTTGTAGTTCAAGCTGACCCTGAGCTCACTATGTAGCCCAGGCAAGCCTCAAACTCAGCAGTCCATCTGCCTTTGCCTCCCTAGTGCTGGGATTACAGGCATGACCCACCATGCCCAGCATTGTGGGGTGTGGTATTGTTGCTGGTGGGCATGAGTCACCATGCCCAATATGATATTATTGTATGTGGTTACCGGGATCGAACCAGGGACCTTGCGCTTGCTAGGCAGGTGGCAGAACCACTGAGCTAAATCTCCAGCTCCAAGAGTATTGTCATTTCTTCCTTTTCTGTTGGATATAGAAGTAGTGGCATTTCATTTCAGACCTGAGTCAAATGTAGTGGGAGTTTCAGGTGAATTTCAGTGAACATCTATTTCTGTTGCTGTTGGGACAATTTTTGTTTTGTTTTGTTTTGTTTTTTTGAGACAGGGTCTTGCTTTGTAGTTCAGGCTTGCCCTGAGCTCACTATGGTGCCCAGGCAAGCTGCTGTGAACTCAGCAATCCTCCTGTCTCTGCCTCCCAAATGCTGGAATTATAGGCGTGAGCCACCACGCCCGGCATGCTGTTGGGACAATTTTATGGTTGGATATCTTTTTTTTTTTTTTTTTTTTTGAGACAGGGTCTTGTTTTGTAGTTCAGCCTGGCTCTGAGCTCACTATGTAGCCCAGGCAAGCCTCGAACTCAGCAATCCTCCTGCCTCTGCCTCCTGAGTGCTGGGATGACAGGGGTGAGCCACCACGCCCAGCACTGGGGTATGTGGTATTGATGGCTGGTGGGCGTGAGTCTCCATGCCCAGCTTTGTATGTGGTTTCCAGGGGTCGAACTCAGGACCTTGCTCTTGCGAGGCAGGCGCCAGAACCAGTGAGCTAACCCTCCGGCCCATGGTTGGATATCTTAATAATTTTTGCCTGGAAGGTAGAAAGTAAAGAATGAGGCTAAATCTACAGTTAAAAAGTAGCATTCAATTCTGACCAGAATATGGGACATTTAGTGGCCATGTTGGTCTGTGTGTGTCTGTTTTTTGTTTTGTTTTGTTTGTATATTCTTCCAATGTAATATAATTTTAAATCCAGAAATATGATGTCTCCAACTTTGTTGTTTTTTATTCAAAATTTCTTAGGCTCTTTGGGATCTTTTATGGTTCCAAAATTTTAGAATTGGTTTTTCTATTTCTGTGACAGCTGCCTTTAACATTTCAGTAGGTATAGCATTGTATCTATGTATAGCTTTAGGTAGTATGATTATTATAATAATATTAATTCTTCTGATCCATGAGCTAGAATTTCTTTTCTTGTGATTTGTATCTCTCCCCTTCAGTTTCTTTAGCGTTTTATGACTTGAAACAATAAAGTCTTTTACCCTAGGTTTTTTTTTTTAATGCTGTGGTAAATGAGTTTTCTTGATACCTTTTTTTGGTTATGTCTAATCCATTAGAAATACCAAGTATTTTTGTAAATTGTGTTTTGCCTCTTTTGGAATTCATTTATTAGATCTAGTAGTTTTTTTTTTTTTAAGGAATCTTTGGGGTTTTGTATATATGGGATTGTGTCATGTACAAATAGAAGTAATTTTTTTTTTTTTGCTTTTTGAGACTGGGTCTTGCTTTGTAGTTCAGGCTGGCCCTGAGCTCACTATGGTGCCCAGGCAAGCCACCGCGAACTCAGCAATCCTCCTGTCTCTGCCTCCAGAGTGCTGGGATGACAGGCGTGAGCCACCACGTCCGGCATTGTGGTATGCGGTGTTGATCGTTGGTAGGCGTGTTTCCATGCCCAGCATTATATGTGGTAACTGGGGATCGAACTCAGGACCTTGAGCTTGCGAAGCAGGCGCCGGAACCACTGAGCTAACCCTCTGGCCCTAGAAGTAATTTTTACTTCTTCCTTTCCAGTTTGTTTCTTTTTCTTGTCTAATTGTTCTTTGATAGTACTTTCAATACTATGTTAGAGAAGTGACAGGGCTGGGCATGTAATTCAGTGGTGCCCACTGCCTGCCTGGCAAGTGCAAGGTCTTGAGTTCTATTTCTAGGTATACAAAAAAACAGAAAAAAACCAATAGAGTGGTGGCAGTGGGCATCCTTGCCTCTAGATCTTAGGAAAAAAAGTGTCAGTTTCCCCCCATTTTATATGTCGTTAGCTATTTTTTTTTTTTGGCGGTACCCCAGGGATTGAACTCTGGCCCTTGTGCATCCAAGATTGGCACGGTACCACTTGAGCTAAATCACTAGCTCAGCTATGGGGTTTTTATAAATGGCTTTTGTATGTTCAGGTGCTTTCCTTCTGTATTTAAACTACTTAGTTTTTTTTTTCTAATTAAGAAAAGATGTTGAATTTTGCGAAATGTTTTTGTCAGTTGATTATGATCATGTGGTTTTTATCTTTCATTATGCAAATGGCATGCAGTGTTAGGCTAGCCTTGCATACCAGAGCTAAATCCTACTTGATCATGCTGTGCAATATTTTTGATGTATTATTGCATTTGATTTGCCGATATTTTACTGGTGATTTGTGCATCCGTGTTCGTCAGAGATATTGGCATACTGTTCTCTTTCCATGTGGTATCTTTTTTTTTTTTTTTT